>JBAGKM010000026.1:1616034-1628600 GCA_037177155.1 Melanotaenia catherinae | reverse complement strand
ATGTTTACTCTTTTGCATGCTCTTCTTAAATTAGTCTTTTCTATATACTTTGAATATTTATGGCATTCGGTGTGGACAGCAAAGTAAGAATTTCACCGTACAGGGAAACCTGTTTCCTTACTGTGCATGTGACAATAAACGCTTTGAATCTTGAATCTTGAAGCAGCATGGCTTCACAGGAGAAGAGTCCAGCTGCTGAACTGGCCTGCCTGCAGTCCAGACCTTTCACCAACACACAACATCTGGAGCATCATGGAAGCAAAAATCCAGCAACCAAGATCCAGGACTGTAGAGCAGCTAGAATCCTGCATCAGACCAGAAAGGGAACTACTTTTTACACCATGCTAAACATCACCCTGGAACTACTTTTTACAGACGTGTTGCTGCATTAGATTCACTTCACATCAATTCATATTTTCCATCACATGGTGAAATGTCTCTGTTTCATCATCTGATATGTTGTTTATCTTCTACTGGAAATAAAATATGACTTCAAAATCACATTATACATTATAATATAGGTTGCCCAGGTATTTACAGGAGACTTCACACAAATATAGGATGTGATTGCGTTAAGTACAAACCTAAGTTTTTTATTTTTTTATTTTTTGTAGTTTAAAAGGATAAAATCAGTAACTCTTCAAAGGATTTGAAATTTTTTTATTGATTTTTTTTCTGCCTGTTTAAATTAATTTAAAATGATGCTCTGAAGCAAAAACCTTTCATTTTGTTATATCCCTGTTACCTGGCACACTCTCTCCTCGTTTCCGTTCTCGACTCCTTTCTCTACATCTCCGGAGAAACTGGCTATGGGAAGAGAGTCTTGTGAAGGAAGCAGACTCTTCTCCTCGGCCTCCTCTGGCTCCGGAGTCTTCATCAGAGCTGTCTGAACTAGAAGGAAAAGTAACAACAAACAGTTGTGATCCTAAAAACAGGGGGAAAAAACTTTCTTTGTTATTTGTAGGAATTTAAAAAAATACAGTTAAAAAAAGCTGATTTTATTGCTTAATTTCAACTTCTATTGAAGACTCCAAATTTCATAATTTAAACACAATAAATCTATCAGTGATAATGTAAATTAATGAAAGAAAATCTCGTTATTCTTACCTTCTCTGGATTTGACTTTCCTTCTGAAAATGATGACACAAATGACCAAAACCAGAACCAGAATCAAAGCGATGAGTAGCACTATTCCATAGTGAGCCCCTATAAAAGATTAAATTACAATGAAATAAACCTGCAATTAGTTAAAAACTGTAAAGATTTATTGCTGCAGGCTATGTTAGAGGAACCATATTTACTGTTGTTAATTTCTTTAAAAGGGTTCGGGATTTCGCTGCTTCTGTTGCTGACCGGGTTTCTCAGCATGCAGCTAATCGAATCCTTCGTCTCCTCCTAGGAAGTAAATAAACAGTTTGGACTAAAATATTAACCTCAGCTTTCAATTAAACCAGCATCCTAAAATATTTGGTTTTAGTTTCCTTTCTATCAGTTTAACATCTGTTTTAAAATCCCCAGCGTTTTACTGTCCCCACTGTGACTGGTGAGGGTTAGAACAGCACATGTAGAGAACATCATGTCATGTAAATGTACAGTATGCATGTTTGGGTAAATGTCATGTATGTGTGACTTTCTGGGGGTCTTGATGGGTTGAAATGGTTTTTTGTTGTTTTTAATGTAAAACACTGAGTTGCAGTTTGTTTTGTATAAAAAGTGCTTTATAAATAAAGTTAATTATTTGGTTAATGTGCTTTGTGCTGTGTGCGTGTGTGTGTGTGTGTGTGTGTGTGTGTCTGAGGAAAGTTGCAAGTGTTTTCTCCCAAAAATTTGATAGTGCTAGAAATAAATCTTCAGTGTGTGTGTGTGTGTGTGTGTAAGCAAAAAACATTTCATTGCAAGTAGAGTGTGTGAATTTTTTGGGAGAAAATTGATTTTATTTTTTCTTTCCAAACGGAGTCACCCTAACTTCAGAAAGCGTGTCCTGGTGCATGTACTGAGCAGTGTGAAGCAGAGCTAAACATTTCAGGTCAGATTATTTTACAACTTGGACATTTGAGAAATGGAAGAAAAAAACTGTTCTCAAAGTCAGTTCTCCATACTGTCTTGTGTAGAGCAGACTTATCTACAACAACATAAATTTAATGAAATGACTGAACCTGGATAATTGACTTAAAACAAAAACATTGGCTTATTCAGTAGTTTTGCTCTGTTTTCTCTGCCTGCTGCTACAGACTCGGTGCTTCTCTGTGTTTTTTCCATCAGAAACTTTCACAGTACTTTAGAGCTCAGTTCAGCCTCCCTTTTTTTCTAAACCATCATTTACCTTTTTGAGATCCTTTGGACTCAGAGTTCCCTTAGCAGGAAACACACCCACAGCTATCCATTCTGCACAAAATAGTATACAATTTTTCCCATGTTTGTTTTCCATAAATTTAAATAATTCCCCTTCTTGAGGTTACTTGAGTTGTTGCTGGGAGTTGTTACCAATAGATAGGTGGGGATCGCGCTTACCGTCTTGTGAACGTCTTCACAGACCCTGAGTAATAAGTTTACTCGACCACTCTTACCCAGTACTGTTTACTGGGGAGACCTCTGTGGTTCTACAGAGGAATTCTACCTGTTGTAAACCTGTCCTACAGCCCGCCCGAGAGGCTTGACTCCCAAGCCAACAATCCTTTCCTGTCACTAATTTAGATCAAAACCCAGTTAGAGAAAAAAGCACTTCAACTCACCAGGCTTATTGTTCTGTCTACGTTTTGAGTTCATTGATTTCGGCGGTGACCTCTAGAGAACCGAACGAGGGTTTGGTTCTCTAGAAAAAGCAGAGCCTGAAAATCCAGTTCAGGTCAGTCAGACACCCGTCGCCGGGTCCTCCTTGATCACTCGCCAAATCCTGCCCGACAACACCAATTGTTGTAGAAAAAATTACCAAGAGTCAGGAATGAGCAAAAGTAAGACAAAATTAATTAAAGGAAAAATGAACACCGACAAATTACTTACAAGTAATGAGAGTGACGTCAGGAGAGACTCTGCTGGACCAACGTCAGACAAAAGTTTTCTACCTTTCTGTTTAATCTTGAAGCTCATCCTGAACAGATAAGACCAGGACAGAGTGGAACCTCCCTACCTCAGAATCTGGAGTTGGGAGTGTAACAATCAGTGTGAATACAACTATTAAATTAAAGAAAAAATTTATATAATAAAGGAAGTAATTATAGGTGTGATTATAATATGATATATAAAGCATAAAAAGTTAAATTTCTTCCACACCTTCATGACAGGTGTGGCTGGCCGCCTCAACAATAGAGGCAAAACACAGCCCACTTGGACTCAATGTCCCCCGCCTCACCCGGGACATGGTTGAAGCCCTGCCAGAGATGGGAGACGTTCCCAGCAGACCCTCACAACACACTTGGGTCTGCCAGGCCTGACCGGCATCCTCCCCCACCATCTAAGCCAACTCACCACCAGGTGGTGATCACTTGACAGCTCCGCCCCTCTCTTCACCCAAGTGTCCAGAACATGCGGCCGCAAGTCCGATGATACAACTACAAAGTCGATCATGGAACTACAGCCTAGAGTGTCCTGGTGCCAAGTGCACATGTGGACACTCTTATGCCTGAACAAGGTGTCAGTCCATGACGAGCACAGAAGTCCAGCAACAAAACACCACTCGAATTTACATCCTTCGGCCGCCGCCCAGCTCACACGGCACCTGACACCAACGGCCCCTCCTGCAGGTGGTGAGTCCACAGGAGGGGGGGCCCATGTCACACTTTCGGGCTGAGCCTGACTGGGCCTCATGAGCAAAGACCCGGCCACCAGGCACTCGCCTCTGTGCCCCACCTCCTGGCCTGGTTCCAGACGGGGGCTCCGGTGGCCCACGTCTGCATAAGGGAAGCCTGGATTCATTGTTTTTATTCATCATAGGGGTCTGTTGAGCCATGCTTTGTCTGGTACCTTCCCTGGAGAGCTGTTTGCCATGGGTGATCCTACCAGGGGCATAAAACCCCAACAACATAGCTCCTAGGATCATTAGGACGCAAAAACTCCTCCACCTCGATAAGGTGGCGCCTCAGGGAGGAGAACTGCCACCTTAATCATTGTATTCAGTTTTATTTACATTTTACACACTTTTTTTAGAGCTGGTAAAAATATATATAAAAAAAGAACTCAAATCTTCATTAGATAAGTAGCAATGATTAAAATTAGACTGGCAAAGAAAAACTGAGGATAAATGATCATTCTGTCAGTTAAACTTAAAATAAACTTCAAAATAAGTCGAAGCAGCAAGTAAAAAATGAAAGGAGTAGAAAGAAAATGTAATGTTTCATAGTTTCCTAGAGGCAGATTGGAAGTTGTTGGAAGTTACGGACTGTTTCCACACATGGCGAAGATGCTCTCTTTAGACAACACAGCTAATGAGGCAAAGCTGGAACATGTTTTACTAACAGCTTGAAAATGAGCCTAGTACTAAAAATGCAGCTAACTTTTGCTCCATTGCAACCTGGCTCATGGGCTGCAGCAGAGGAAAGAGTCTGCAAACAAAAATTTGCATCAAAGAAAGAGTGATACTCCTGCAAGCTTTTCACATGTGAAATCCTATATGTGTGTTTTTTTTTTAATTAACTAGGACAAGAAAACCCTGCCATTGCTGCCACTTCAAGGCTAGTGGAGAAGCAGGAGTTGGAACAGGACAGGCTATAAACGATAAGAGTATGTAGTTTCACAAAAAATCCCTGATATTCTAAGTTCACACTGGCAGTGAAGGGTTTCTGTTCTGTGAGGCCCTCTCTACAGACATTTAGACGGCGTCCTTCGTGTGATGGTCAGGAGCAGATCTTTCTGCTGTCAGGCTGAGTGATGTAATTAAATCAGCCTTCTGTTCAAACAATAAATTGGATCAAAGCAGTTGTCCTGGCATTTATAAGCTCCTGTTTACAAGGACAAATGAGGATTACATTTCATTGGGATACCAAAGTTATGTAGTTAATGGTTTTGGAATGGCATGGGAAAAAAGAATGATTCCAGACTTTGGCTGCTTCAAAGATATTACATCATACAACAAAGCTGCTAAATAGTCACTTAGCTAATTATCTTTTTGTGTGAGGGGCAAGAGCATGTTTTTTCATAGGACTTGCCAGTAAATCATAAACCCCACTAGTGTTACAGCGTGTGCTCTCACGCTTGTGTTTGCTCTGTTTCCACTATAACAAACCTCAAATCACAAATGAAAGAAAGTGACAGTCAAGCAGGAGGAAGATGCGTATTTCCTGGTAAGAATGTTAAATGCACCAATTGATTCACCCACAAGGTCTGATGCAGAATTTCACTGAGCATTAATTCAGTCCTGCATCACATCCCAAACAGAGACGATGAAGACAGTTAACACTCTGCCTCATTTATCACACTGTATGTAGCAAAGCAAAAAGCAAATGCTGCACTTCAACTTCCAGATTTATTAAAGTGTGCGCACACACGTCCTCCACCTGTTTCTGTTTATAAACCAGAATCAACTCTAAAGATGAGGGGACACCTTGCCCCGCCCACATGGTGGCTTTAAATGGTCAGGTGGACGCCTGTAATACATATTCATCACATCATTTCCATGATGACTCGGGAGGGAAAAAGAGGGAAGAAGTGGAATTTTTCAGGGTGTGAGACAGAGATCCTGATGGACCACGTTGGAAAAGGTAAAACTGTTTAACTGGTGGACACGGCGTGGACGTTACTGGTGTCAGAAAGACAGAATAGTGGCAGCAGGTGGAGATGCTGTCATCACAGGGAAGGGAAGACATGCCGACATGTGGCTGGATATCTCAGTCGGTAGAACATCCGTCTGTCATGCAGGAGATCGAAGTTCGATTCCCAGACAGGAGAAAAGCGTCTTCTAAATAACAGTAATGATGGTGGTAATTTGGTTTAATTTATAAAATAAATATGTACAGATACATCTGAGGTCGGTAGCAGTTTATTTAGTGTTAAATAATATTTCTTTCTAGTTGCTGGGTGTTCCAGCTGGGTGGGCGGGGCTCCAGCTTGCTGCTTTTAACCAGGTAAACAAGGAGTTGGAGGAAATAAAGAGCGTGTGGACAGAAATTAGAAGGTAATAGTGGATTGTGTACAAATGTCTCACATTTCACATTATCTCTGATTTTATTCTGGACCGTTGGTGTCACCGTTTCCGTTTTATGTGTGTACACCTGGGTCAGAGTTGCAGTGGAGGTAGGAAAATTTTCCTGTCAAGTTTAGTTTTCCTAAATCCTAAAAGTCGACTATATTTGGCGTATGCTGTTTTTTTTTCCTACGCCGGCTTTAGAAATAAGGCCCCTGGTCATGTTTTAAATAAGGAAGTATAATTTCTTTGTCACTTAATCTTAAAAATGTTGGGGACAAAACAAATTTAATATTTTAGGTATACATATATATATATATATATATATATATATATATATACAACATTGATGAAGAAACCAGTAAAACTGATGATCTGAAAAGAAACAGCTTTTTCCTTTCATCATTGACGTGAGTATTTGCGCAGCTGTGATAAAAGTCCTACAGTAGCATCACCCAAAGTAAACACCTGGGGCCGGTTGTTCAAACGTAATCCGATCGGATTCCGGTTATCGGATAGGATCCCATCTTTAAAATGGGTTGTTCAAAAGGAAAATCCACCTTCCGAAATCTAATATATATACATAAACATATATACCTATACCTAATATATGCATACCTAATATATACATACCTATACATGTGGAAATAAAACAACTTTTCCAATCTTTCAGCTTTTGCTGACTTCATGCTGACAGAAATAACAGGAACAACTGCCAGAAGATGAACCCTGAAACCTTCAGGCTACGGATCAGACGTGGCTAAACTGTGATGATGTTATCTTTCCAGAGATCGCTTTGAGTCCCAACAACAATGAGGTGAACATCTATGAGAAAAAAGGCAAAGAATGGGTGAAGATCCACGAGCTGACTGAGCACAGCGGTCGTATCACAGGTACCGTAGCTTACCGAAAGAAGAGGTTTGGGTTCTTCTTCCAGCTGTTGAAGCCAGTCGATGAAGAGCTGTTCATCTGTTTCTGTTTCCAGGTATTGACTGGGCCCCAGAGTCCAACCGTATTGTGACATGTGCCTCTGATCGTAACGCCTACGTGTGGACACTGAAGGACTCGGCGTGGAAACCCACCCTGGTGTTGGTGCGCATCAACCGTGCGGCCACCTGCGTGAAGTGGTCCCCTCTGGAGAACAAGTTTGCTCTGGGCAGTGGAGCTCAGCTCATCTCCGTCTGCTACTTTGAGAAGGAGAACAACTGGTGAGCACCAGGATTCAACTGGGGTGGTTCAGCTTTCATCACATGTAGAGGACAGAGTTACTGGTTGGTGAATGTGGTGCAGCAGCTTCACAACGTAGCTTATTTACCTGCAAACTGCACGGTTCCTCCTCTCTGTAGGTGGCTGAGTAAACACATTAAGAAGCCCATTCGCTCTACTGTCCTGAGTCTGGACTGGCATCCCAACAACATCCTGCTGGCCAGTGGGTCTGCAGATCTCCACTGCAGGTGAGACCACCACCAAGACCCAAACATGAAGGAAGCTTGATCAGTTCTCCACAATCATGAAACCATATGATACCATATCGGATGGTAATGCATCATATCATCAAATCAAATCAAATTTTATTCATAGAGCATTCTTTTCATACACGAGCAGCACAAAGTGCTTTACTCCATAAAGTATAGTATATAGTATAGTATGGTATAGTATAGTATAGTATAGTAAAGTATAGTATAGTAAAGTATAGTAAAGTATAGTATAGTATAGTATAGTATAGTATAGTAAAGTATAGTATAGTATATTTGTGTATGTAAATTTAATGTGAATAGTTAAAAACAAAAATGAACTCACGTTACAATACAAACAGTCTTTGAATCACCTGTTGAGTCATATGAAGATGTACTTTCCTGTTAGCTTAAAACCAGCTGTACCACACTCTGTGTCCCTTTTAGTGAATGCCTGCAGCAAGAGCAGAAGCCAAGCATTCATGAAATTTCTGTCAGAAGCTTTGAGGAGCCTTTGGGACACTAAGGCTTTCAAAGAGTCTAAGTTTCCATCCATCCATTTTCTATTCAGCTTAGTCCAATTAAGGGTCACGGGGCAGCTGGAGTCCATCCCAGCAGGCGAGAGGCAGGTACACCTGGACAGGTCGCCAGTCCATCTCAGGGCGAGTCCCAGATTCATGTAGATAATTGGTAAAAATGAATGTGACAGTGGAGCACAGAAGGAGCGTAAACTGACTGGTGACTGCTCAATGATGTACTTGTTTAGAAAGCAGGGTGTTTATTATATGAGGTTTTTTTTTCCGGGAATGAATTCCCAGGATACTGTAGGTAAAAAGAAAAACAAAAAAACAATAAAAAACAAACAAACTTTTTCCACCAAACCGTTTAGTGATGGCTGCTTTGGGATCGTAGAGGGCAGACTTATTTGTGCCATTTGGCTGTTTGCCCATCTGTAGTACTCATCAGCTAACTTCCACCTTGCAACACACAGGAAGCACAGCTTTCCGCACTGTTCCCTAATACTCCTTAATGCCGATGTAAATCCTTGAGCAGGTCAAATTTAATAGGCATTCAATATAAACAAATGGGTAGGCTAAGGAAGCGGTTAGTCTGTGTTCATAATCTGGCGTCCTGGAAGGAAGATACATTTCTATTTGGATCATCAAATCCATCCATAATATTATCCAATAGATAGAATCATCCAGTTCATATTGTATGATTGCACAATAATCTAATACATATTTCCAAACAGTCCAGGAAAATCTGTAGACCGGCATTATTTCTAAACTTAGCATGATAGAGTGAATTGTTCAGGTAAATCTGACAGAAAAGAGCAGTATGCTGACTCTAAAACATGCTTTCTAATAGCTGAAAGAAGTACCTTGCACTTCATGTCCACCCCTCACGCCCATGGCTCACCCCGTTCTTCCTTCATCTATCACTCAATCATGCTTGGTGGACTCCACAGCTCTAACTGTCGACATGTCTTCGGGCGAAGTGATTAAAAAGATATGTGCTCATCCTCCCTCTCCCCTCACTGCACGGAAATTACTTAGTCCCTGACCTTTTTCATGCGCTCTTCAGGCAGGCATTATTCCTTAACAGCCACTCGTGCTGCTCCCTGGATTTCCTGCTCTGTCTCATTATTTCTAAAGAAGCTGGCTGAAGGGATTCAGTTATTCTGTGTCTTCAACTCCAGAAATGTCCTCACATTAGGTGTGAGAAAAGAACAGACTTTGTACCATACGGCTGGATGTCGATCTGGCACAAAACGTTCAGATATTTTATCCATAAACAACAAAAGAGTGAGAGAGAAAGTCATGCTCATACTGTAAAACATGTTCCAGCATGACGTGAGCCTTGTTTCTGCCCCGTGTGGCCCGATGCCTTCCTCCCTCATGACTCTACCCACAGCATAGGTGCTCCTCGTGGCATTCTGAGTCTCAGTAATGAGGCTGAAAACCTGACAAGGCCTTTAAAGGCACGAGTCACTGTAAAGTGAGAAAAATGAGCTTCTACTCTGAGAGAGATTTGGCTAATAACCACTTAACTGCTCTGTGAAGAAAGTGACTGTGAGCTACATGCTTAACACAGTGGGAGTGGAGAGACACTTAGGAAAAGAAAGACGGAGTGGGGTGGGTGTGTGAGTGGGCAGCAAGTGTTGGAGCATGATTTCTTTTAATGGCACATCGCTGGTTATTTTCCAATGTGCACATTGAGAAAACTGGATTTAGAAGGAAGTCTGTGAAATGATGCATCACAGCATTTATTTGAAAAGAAGGATCAGTATGAAAATATTTGACCTTTTCTTTGTTTCTTTTACAGTTTAAGCAGCAAAAAACTCGGATCAGTGAAGACAGCAAACTGTTTAAATAATGAAGAGTTTTCTCGTCTGACTGCTGATGAAGCCATAAATCTGGCAGCTGGAGCAAAGTGAGGCGGTGCGTTGCTGATGCTGCAGGTCTCTTTATGTAGCCATGACTTATGGATTATCTCCTGATTGTCCTGCAGCTGGATTATGATCAATTGGAATAGAATTAGACTAAAGTGGATTGCATCTGACTGGACTTGAAATGAACCTGCGTACTCTCTCTTTAATGTGCTGCCACGTAACTTTTGACGGGAACTGGTGCTTTATGAATAAACTAGACTGGAATCCTCAGCATACAGCGTGATAACTTCTTCTTTTAACAGAGTTCTGGGGGTGATAGTGTCTTCATGTTCTACGTAGACAATACCAGGATTCTACCAGTTTGCTTTTGTTTGAGAGGTGTGGAGCAGATTTGTTTGCTATTAATAAGTTGAATGGCCCATGTCACCTGTATCTCAGGTGGCACTGTATTCATGAATCAAATGAATGAGTAAAAACATTTTTCTCAGACCAGTCAAAGCAAGTTTTTTACTAACTTGGACTAATATGTATTTAATATTACATTAACTGGATTCTATTTGGATTACAGTGAAATGGAGTGAGGTTGGTGGTCATCTAAGTCCGTCCTGGTGATCCGAAGAGCTTGAATCGAAGGCAGCTGGACTTCCTTGTGTCTCTTGAAAATGTTTTGCCTCTTTAGTTAGCTTCTCATATCAAAAGCTTCAGTCCTGAACTGACTGGTAAGGAATTCCAGGTCTATAAACTAAAGTTTGGCCCTTCACACACACACACATACACACATATATACATATATATGTATGTCGTGGATATACATGGTATTTTGTGCCCCTACAAGCGATTGTAATGTTTTCTTTTTTCGCAGTAGCTGCCCTCTCTTTAATCTTGCTGTTCAAGTACTTTTAATGGCATTAAGACAATTAGTACCTATATCAATAAATGATCCATTTTTACCTTCTTTTTACTTAGAAAACTTCGACACAGAGATGCAGTGCTGCACGTTGCTCTTCCAGGGTCATTTCCTAAGGCTGTCACACAACCACTCCTGCAGTACTCCACACCCAAAGCTCAGCTCATCACTCATATCCTCCTCCTACACACTCTCCTGGAGGGGCAAGTTGAGAAGGTTTGACCTAGGTCATCATTTCCTCTGTCTCTTCAAGACTGAATGATGGGCCCATTGACATTGGGGAGCTCATTAGCAGCGAGCAGCTGAACTTTTCAGCCTTAGTGCGAACAGTGGCGAGGATGTCGGCTGATTCTCTGATCCCTGAGCCTCTAATTCAGCATGGAGACGTCTCAAAAACAACAAAGAGTACTGTCATCAGCCTTACAGTGAAGCTCAGCGCCGACACAAATCCACGGAGCGCATTGTTTCGCTCTGCGGGATAATTGGATTGTTAATTGTTGGTGAATTGAGAGGTCTTGAGTTGGTTATTTAGAATATTTAAGAGGGAGCATTGAAGTGGTGGGCTGGGAGTACACATGATAGTACAATACAATTGTGTTTAAAGATCATTTAGCTCATGGCCCACAAAAACAGAGAAACACCACCAAGACTAAGAGCTGCTGGTGGAGGAGATCTAAAACACCTAGCCATCCAGTCTGCATTGATGGGGAGGAAGAAGGACTTTGCAGTGGGTGGTTCTGGACCAGAAACTGGAGTGGTCTTCCAACACAGACACTGCATAGAGAAAGAGACAGTCTCCTTTTCTTCCTCAGGTCCTTTAATGTCTGCAGTGACATGTTGTTTTCTATGCTGCTGTCTGAAGGGGGAGCAGCAGACACCAGGATTGTGTCGATGGCAGGCGGGGTTCTGGAAAAGCCCACCTGCCTTTTGTGAATATTTATACTGAAAGGACGAAGAGGAAAGCTGAGAGAAAAACCGGCAGATAGCGATCGTACTCTGTCCTGTCAGTTCGAGAGTTCCTGTGGCTAAAGGTCCCTTCAAAATATCTTTTATTACAAATGCCATTTTTTTTCTTAACTCAACAGTGACTGATCCACAGAGCTTAAACTGAACTGCTGTTCTTTTACTTT
Organism: Melanotaenia catherinae; assembly: GCA_037177155.1. Classification (NCBI taxonomy): domain Eukaryota; kingdom Metazoa; phylum Chordata; class Actinopteri; order Atheriniformes; family Melanotaeniidae; genus Melanotaenia; species Melanotaenia catherinae. Next base: position 1,616,602 of record JBAGKM010000026.1, on the reverse strand, counting down.
TTACCTCTTAATATCTACCTTTTAGGGGATTTAGATGATGTCACATTTGAATTAGTCAGTTCTGTGACGGTGAGTCGAAGCAGTTTTCCACTTTGGTAGACAATAAAGATCTGTTCTAATTCTGAAAGACTGGAGGCATCTGGACAAACTGGTGAAGGACCAGTTCTGTGCTGGTATGGAGCTAGACAACGGTAATGACACACTGAAAGTATGTGTGACCATGTGTGACGCCAAATTGCGATTTGTGGTGCAATAAAATGACTGAACTAGTCCAGAATGTTATGCTTTTAACCCTAAAACCACGAGCTTGTCTTAAACAGTGATGCTAATGTCCATCTAAGAAGTTAAATTGTGGAAATTATTGACGCAACACCAAACATTCAGTAAAACTGGTCTCCATTATGGTGACAGTGAGGTTGTCAAAGGATTATATACGTAATAAATACGGACAATCTGTAAACATAATCATTTAGCTTTACTGTTTCTTTTTTTTTTTTTGTTTGTTTGTTTTTTTTGTTGTTTTTGTTTTTTGTCATTTATATTTTTAAAAATCAAAGAATAAATTCAT
>JBAGKM010000026.1:1451444-1463248 GCA_037177155.1 Melanotaenia catherinae | reverse complement strand
GACTCATCAGACCAGCAACGTTTCTCCATCTTCTATTGTCCAGTGTTGGTGAGTGTGTGTGAATTGTAGCCTCAGTTCCCTGTTCTTAGCTGGCAGGAGGCACCCGGTGTGTCTTCTGCTGCTGGAGCCCATCTGCTTCCAGGTTGGATGTGATGTTCAGAGATGCTTTTCTGCATCTACATCCAGGTCTTAATGAGTGATGTCTGTTTGAGGAAAACTGATCGTACAGTCTCTGTAACTGCTGTGAACGTGTCTGTTATGTACTCTAGGAGAACTTCCTGTCAGGCTGTGACCTTTGAAGGTAAATGTCAGGGCTGAATCTAAAGTGTGGCTTTAACCTGAGAGTTAACCTGGTGTAACACAACCCTGTAATTGGTCAGTTCCTCTGAAGGCCTTGTAACAGTCAAAATACTTGATCTTACATCCTCAGTCTGAAGCAAAGAAAAGCCCAGTTAGCTGAAGTGCTAGCATCAACAATAGCCAAAGATCACGTTTAAATTATTGAGCATCCACCCCCTCTACGCAGGGAATATATGTGGGGGAACATGTGTGCATGTTTGACAGAAAGCAGAGGGAAAGGGAAGGACAATCCCACGGTGGGAGTGCGAGGAGCAGCCCAGTCTTTCTTCTCCTAACTGTTTGGATTGGTTAAAGCAAACAAATCCCTCTGGCCAAGCGGTAGGCTCAAGACAAGCGCTCCCCGGGCCCCGCGTAGTCCTCCTGCTACTTTACACTAAACTCTTCCAGATGATTTATGGGCTCTCTCCTCTCTGAGGCTTGCTGCTGCTCACCTTTGATTGGCGAGAGCAGGGCTGACAGGCATCTGTGCTCAGCGCTGCAACCCATCATTTACCAGAGTTCTCTGCTTTAACTCGCGTCTTCCCTGCAGCAGTTTATAGTCCTTCTGTTTAAGGATGTAATAAGGACCAACAATGTTTGGTCTACATCCTGCTTCTGCAGCCGGCTGTCTCAATGTTGAGATGAACTCTGAGGATTTCCTGGAAGGTTGCATCAGCCTGCAGATTGTAGCCCAGACACTGGCCCAAAGATATAACACCAAGATGCACGGCGGCTACAGCCTCATTTTTACCTGAATTTACAGGTAAAACACCCTGAAAGGGAGTTTTCATCCCTGGGTTAGAAAATAAATATGGAAGACTTATATTTGCTCATTCGTGGTCTTTGTTTTCTTTAGTAGAATAATGTTCGGAGGAAGAATTGAATAAAGCCTTTAATAATGTGTCTGGATAGAAGAAACTATATCATTTACAGATCCTGCCATATTTATGCGATAATGGTCCTGAAATGGCCTGGTCACCTGTCCAGCTGTTCCTGCCTCTTACCTGCTAGCTGCTGGGACAGACTCCAGCCACCTCATGACCCTGCTTTGGAATATTTCCGTGTATAGAAAATGGTTGTATGGAAATACTCCTGATGAACATCCAGTCCTTCCAGGGGTCACAACTGTCCACATAAACTCAGCCAATCATCCTGAATGCTGCGCGTTACTGCAATTTTATTCAATCACCAAAACTTTGATTCAACTCTGGCCAATCACAGCACTTCTTCAAGTTACCTGGTACATATACATCATCAACTTTACTTCCTGTTTCTGATTATTAGCATGCAACCATGTGACAGAGAAATATTTCTCATCTAAAACAACTCTTTACCACAGTTGTGCATGAAAGTGGAGGTGAACTGCAACATCAGTCCGGTAACAGGGAGCAATGCTATTCTAAAATCCCTGGTCTACACTTTCCAGCCAATTATTGGATTTCTTTTGGATTACATACAAGGTGATGTAACTTCCTGTTATTTTCAAAACATCCAGTCTTCATTGAACATGCTGGTGCCCTCAGTGTTAAGGTCCATTTCTGCTCCCTTACATACGTAAACAGCGACATCCATTTTAAACGTTGTCATATGTCGTTTCCATGCATCTTTTGCGTTGCCATGGTTAAGTCAGTTCTTCCACTAGGGGGGCAGTGCTGAGTTCAGAGTTCACTGCCACGAGCTAACGTCAGTTTCAGACACCATTTAGCAGCGGTAATGCGTCACTGTGTTTCCAACCACCCAACACGCCCTAAACACGCATACAGTCTTTATTCAAAAGCTCATGCAATTTCTGCAGTTGTTCTCGTCTTCGTTCTTCTCCTGCTATTTTGTTCCCTTCCTGATCCTCTGCTCCATCCATTAGTTCTGGGGAGGATCCGTCCCTCCATCAGACCCGTTGAGGTCTGGGTTCTGGCACCGTACCAATAGCAGAAAAATGGAAACTGGAGAAACCGAATCAGGGGTCCCAGGATGGATCCCTGTGGAACACCCCTCATTATGGCTGCTCCAGATACGCTATTCCTGCACCAGTGAGATCTTTTTGGTCAATTTTAAAACATATGCATCAGTTAGAACACCTATATCTTATAAGGTAGGACATTTTCCTACAACCTGATTAAAGACAGCCGATAGAAACTAAATATAAATTTTAGTGCAACACTGATAATTTCACGTATTCTTTCCTGGTTTAACAATTAAAGACTGATCACTTTTAAATAGATGTGTGCTGGCTGATGGCTCTCGCTGAAGTGATATATGGTGTCAGACAAAAAGTGATTTTCACATTACTCACCAGCTGCTATGTAAACTTTCCTTCCAAAAGCTAATTTTAGAGTCTGTTATTGTTACAGAAGAAAACTGAAGGCAGGTACATCAATTTTTTATCCTCCAGGGGAAAGTTGAAAAGTTCATTTTGGAGGTCTCAGGCCACAGAAGTACAGAGCAAAGCCAAACTAAATATTCAGGTTGTTTTCCTCCCGCCTGCCGTAGGCCTGGTGCTGCTCCAGATGCTGTTAGAAAAAAAGATTAAACGCACAGATAAAAAAATTGGCCAAGTGTTCCTGAAAGTGTTGGAATCAAGACCGATTAGGGCTTTAAATCATTCACTAAATAAGTTCACAGCAAACCAAAAGCTGGGAAGCAGAAGAGGTTGTTGCTGACTGATGAAGGCTGTAGGAACTTTTCATTAGATTCCAGGTTGTCTGTTTTACCTACAGTGCAGAAGATGTAACACAAAACCTTCAGTTCATAGTTTTAAACTCATATTTAGGAGCTTTCTATACAACAGAGTAACTTTTATAATAAATCTGAATTGATCCCTCTGCTCTTTATATTTCAGTTTGATGCCTCTTTTTCATACGATTTGTCTCGTTTTGTAATTCTGTAATACACACCAACCGGTACATTCAGATGTGCTGAGTTTAAGGAAATCCAGTTTTAGTCAGTTGGATGGAAATTTTGCTGCAGGAAGGATGAACCAGATTATTACCATAATCATCTAGGAGCTTGATCCATCAGGCATACAATCCTTTACTGAGATATGCACTCATACAGGAACTAATTAATATTGCACGAATGCTAATCTAAAGATTTTCTATATATTTTTGTCTTCCTTTAACACTTAAACTCACAGAAAAATAACACAACCGCTACTATAACTGCTCAAAGTTTGTCCACCGGTGTCCCTGGACCTGGTCTTAACTTATGGCCTGTCCTTTGGTGTGTCCCTGGACCTGGTCCTAACCTATTGCCTGTCTTTTGGTGTGTCCCTGGACCTGGTCCTAACCTCTGGTGTGTCCTCTGTTGTTGACCTGGCTGTGTCAGACCACTACTGTGTTTTTTTAACATCACCAGTTTTAGCCACCTGGAGGTGCCGATGAGAACTGTGAGGAAACCATATATTACTCCTGAAGAAGCTGCAGGTTCAAGGTTTAATTGATATTTTAGACTAAACTCCTGCTCAGATTTTACCGGCTTCATGTGGTTTTATTGTAGATCATTTTAACAACAGACTGAAACAAAAATATCAGGAACTAAATCCAGAACACCGTGGAGAGGCCTGGAAATTAATGAGTTAACAAGAAGCTGCAGGAGAGCAGAGAGGAAACAGCCCATCATGAAATTTTATGTGGACTCAAAATCTACAAGAATACACTGAAACAGGCCAGAATGCTCCATTTCTCAAACATAATCCTAGATAAAAAAAAAAAAAAAAAGATTTTTATAACCACTGATCTTTTAATAAACACATGTTTTAATAAGTCCTCCATGCCTGCATCAGATGCTGCATGTGAGGACTTTGCAGACCACCTCAGAGGTAAGATTGATACTATCAGTTCCAGTCTTTTATCTCAACATATTTTTGGTTTTAACAGATCTGAAACTCTGCTTTTACCCGAGGAAACACTGGAGAGTTTTGTTCTGGTTGATGCAAAGATGCTGGTCCAGTTTTCTCCCAACTAAACCCAACAACCTGCCTTTTCAACCCCATTCCCACATCACTTTTAAATACATTCATGGTTTCTTTGAGTCTGAACTTCTATATATTGTGAATTAGTTTCGTCAAATGGGCGTCTTCCCATCTGCCTTTAGAACGGTGGTGGTGAGGCCCCTTCTGAACAAGACTAATTTAGATCCCACTGCTTTAATCCAACCTACCATTTTTAAGTAAAAAGTTGTTTTTATTCAGTTAAAGGTTTTTGTATAAAAACAATAATTTAGAAAAATATCAATCTGGTTTTAGGACGACCCACAGAACTGAGACGGCCGTTTAAAGATGGTTAATAACCTCAGGTGGAACTTGGATGCACGGAAACTTTCAGTCCTGGTTCTGCTGGATCTAAGCGCTGCCTTTGATACAGTAGATTACCAGATTTTACTAGACGGACTCAGAAGTCTGGTGGGCCTCTCATGTACTGTTCTAAAATGCTTTTACTCCTATATCACATATCAACAGTTTAATGTAAATATGGATACATCCTTTTCAAAGATCCATAAAATCCAAGGTGGGGTTCCCCAAAGACCAGTTGTAGGCCCACTTCTTTTTAATCTGTCATGTTGCCTCTTGGAGACGTCATCAGGAGACACGGCGTTGGTTTCCACAGCTATGCTGATGATAAGCAGCTTTACATCACTGTGTCTCCTGATGACCTGGAGCCAGTTAACGTCCTTTTAAACTGGATTTTTTATACAAAAGTTTTATATAAGTCATGGACAGCAGAGAACTTCTTACAGCTCAACCAGGACAAAACTGAAGTTTTAATTATTGGTCCTGAAGACAAGACAGAGATAATTTTACCAAAATTATGTAAATTTTAAACCTCAGTGTGGGAGAAATCTGGCTGTTCATGACTCTGATCTGGATTTTATTTCACACATTAGAAATGTAACAAAAACTGGATTTTATCATCTTAAAAACATCGCCAGAGTCGCTTGTTCCTCTCTATTGCCAGCACAGAGGTGCTGATGCTTTTATTTCTAGTAGCTCTCTGGTCTTCCTAAAAAGTCTTTCTCTAACCTGCAACTAATCCAGAACTCAGCAGCAGAGTTCTGATGAGGACCAGAAGAACATATCACAACAGGTTCAAAATCCCTGCAATCGTGATGAGTTCGGCATTAAAAGCGCTTTAGAAATAAAGTTTGATTTGACTGTGAAGTCAGACAACTCTGCTGATGTTTGGATTTCACTAAACCAGACCACCAGGAAATCCTTAGTCTACTAACCCTGTCACTGCTGAGCAGGAACCACAGAGACCGGAGCTGGCCGGCATTCATCGGCGTTGACTGAAGGCAGTAACGGAGATGTCTGGACAGTTCCCGACGTAAGAAGTCCTCATCCTCCAGGTCGCTGAGGATCACACAACACCTTCACTCTCCAATCCAGCAGCATCGGGATGAATCTAACACGAGGAGAGGCAGAATCTTACCCAGGAGACAGAGCCAGGCGCAGCAGGTCGGAGCTGAGTCGCAGCTGGTTGAGTATGGCCAGTTCTTCCATCAGAGGCCAGAGCTGAGTCCGGCGGCTGAGCTGGAGCAGCTCTGACCTGGACATGTTGACCCCTCCAGCCTCTTCCCCCTCACACAAAGACCAGTCCTCCAAGAGTCCTCTGGAGGTCATGTGACAGTGCTGCTGCTCCACACTCGACACCAACTTCTCCAGCACCCCTGATGAGAAGATAATTTGACATTTGGTTTTAGAGCAGTTGGTTGGTTTGCAAAGGTCACAAAGGCTAAACAGGCTAATACTGGAGTCTAAAAGACCCCTGATCCCTCAGGGAGGTTAAATTATCAAGGATGCTCCTCCAAGATCTTTGGATGAAGATGTCAACAACCAACCAAAATCACCTATAAAGCAAAGATGCAGCTGACACCTTCACCCTCATCAGGAAAAATATAGCTGTTTCCAGTTAAAGGTAATATAGCTCACCAGACTTCTGTGGGTCCAGCTGGTTGTTCGCCAACAGAACCAGACCCCAGGCTTCTAGGAGACTTTCTTTGATGTCCAGCCTGAGTCCAGCACCCTGAAGACGGACCAGATCCTGCCTCCAACAAGCCAAAGAGCTGTCCAGCCTCAGGTAGTTGACGTCCACAGCTTTACTCTGGAGCTTGAGCCGGGCAGCACATTCAGCCACTGAAGCCAGCTGATGAAGAGGATGGATACGCTTTCATGTTCTCTTCCTCTTAGTGAGCAGGAATTTTAGATAAACACAATCAGATAAATATCCTCTAAGATCATCTTCGTACCTTGAAGGGCAGAGCTTTCCCCAGGGTCTTCTGGATGCCCTTCAGAGCGGTGGTCACAGACACCGGAGTGGACAGGACCGCCTGGATGGCAGCTGAAACGACCTGTAGCTCCTGGTAACCTCTTCAGGAAAGAAGAGGCAGAGCAAGGGTCAGCAAACATTCACTATAACGTACTGCTTGTAGAGTTTTAACAAGTACTGCAACACACAAGAGCAGATAAAATGATGATATACTCTGTTCATACATGGAAATAAACTATGAAAAGAAAAAAACTCAATGTTTACTCAAATGAGGAGTGAGGCTCTCCCAGCAGCAGCTGAGGAAGGCGGAGGATGAGGTGTTTCTGCACCCACTGCCAGTGGAGCGACAGCATGGAGACGCCCTGAAAGTCAGCCGCTAGGGTGCTGCACACATCCCAGAAACGATCCAGCCACTGAAGCAGCTGTTGGATCTAAGCAGCAAAAGACACCACAAATAACATCACCCACCAGCTGAAATTCAGTTTCATAGCAGTCCCCTCAGTAATCAGAAGGTTCGTAGCATGGTCTGTGTCATCTTTGATCTACATGCAATAGTTCATTTTATCTCCAGCTTGATAACGGTTTAACCTTTTCCTGGCTAGCCCCTCTTGCAGGAGGCAGCATGAGATCCTGCAGTCCAGCAGATACTACCAGCCACCAGCAGCAATGCTAACATGTAGCATAGCAACATGACAGGAGAAACTCAGTTAAAAGGCTCCACGAAGCATCGGCATGCAGACCAAACACAGTTCAGTAGGTGACAGAAAACCTTCTGACCTCAAACATGATGTGGTCTGAAATGTGGGGCTGTCCATTCTGCACCGCCTTCAGGATGAACGAGTCCCACAGGTCGAAAAACGTCCGCAGGTGCATCAACACCGGATGAGGCAGATGACCGATATCTACCGTCCCTGTGAGGAGGGGGGACTGAATGTTAGCTAAGTTTTAAATTATGCTAAAGGATAGAATTTATTAGCCAGTGTGTGTTTACCTTTACTAAAGGCTGTGGCGATTCTCAGAGAGCAGTTCTGAGTCCACATGTTGACGGCAGCGTTGCAGATGACAGATCTCTCCTCTCTGTCCATCATGAGAGCAATCCTGCAGCGCAAACAAAGCATCAACACATTTAATGCAGTAAAAAAAAATGTGAAGAGAGATACCCAAATAACAGACATGCTTGGGCTGAAACTGGGCTACTTCTGGCCACTTATGCCTCAGTTACTACACTGGCAAATGTGTGGGCCAGAAGTGGTACTAATACGGGAAGCCTTCCTTATGGGAGTTGCCTTGCGGGCCATGTATGGTGGTATGTGACTGAGTCTTGACAGCTACACTCACATTAAGTCAACTCTGTAAGTCAAGGCCACATCTGGGCCAAACATTTTTTGCTATCTGGAATCAAAACAACACATATCCAGTGACCTTTACAGGATGATCAACGTTGTCTGCCTACCTGTTGGCAACTGCATTCAAAGCTTCCAGAAACTCTGTGTATCGCTCCTCATCCTCAAAGTTGCATTTGTTGGCTAAAATATCAAGATACTGCTTGTTCCAGCGCATGTCCACCAGAATCCTGTATTCATCTGGAAAGAGGACATTCAGCAATATGGAGTTATTTGTGACATTATAACAGAGAAAAACTAGAACTATCTCAATTTTTTTCTAGTGATGTCATCTCGTGTCCTAAAAGCAAACCTGCTGCAGTCACTCTGAAGAATAAAGGCCCATTTATGCTCGACACAAAAGATGCAGATGGACGGACAGTTTCGTCCGTCCTCTGCGTTGGTTACGCACGTAATTTGGTCCGTTTTCACGGAGCTCAGCTATATTACTGACGGCAAGAACAGGAAGAAAAGCAGAAGAAGAATGAAGACGAGGACATCAACTGCAGACACTGAGTGAGCTTTTGAAGAAAGATGGCTGCAAACAGCTTCATAGCAACAAATTACCGCCGCCAACCAGTGTCTGAAAGTGACGTCGGCTCGCAGGACTTAACTCTGAACTCAGCGCTGTCCACTAGTGGAGGAATTGACTAACAACCATGGCGACGTAGGACAACGTTTGAAACGGACATCGCTGTTTATGTACATAAGGGAGCAGAAACAGGCCTTCATGTTTCATTTTCACAGTGTCACTTAGCATGACATACGTCACTGTTTCCAACGTTAAAAGCGTTATTTCCTGTCTTCAGTACAACTAGTGAGAGTTTTCCAGGTCCTGAAACGGTGCTGAGCTCATTCAGGACGTCGTCAGATGAAGCCACAACACCAAATTCACAGCAAGCTGACTTGCTTCAACACCCATTTCCAGAACTTTGTTTTAACTGGTATTCAAAGACGCACGTTGAATAACCTACTCAGGAAACTCAGAAGAAGCACTGAAAACCATTGTCAGCCCTGAATGCTGCATCCAGAGCCCTGGGCAGTTTTAGACGTATTCACCCTTCATCTTCTCTTTTATTAAACCCTGTGGTTTAAACAGATTTTTATGTGATGGACACATGTGAAATAGACCAAATTGTTGAATAGGAATACAAAAAAAAAAAAAAAGTTAAAAATTAAATGTGTTTTTTTTTATCTGAAAGATAAAAAACCGATGGCTGCGCACACACACGTATTCATCAGCTCTGAAGCTGCGTTCACAGCCTCAAAGCTGGATAATTCACAGTTTTTAAATCAAAATAGCAGTTTAAAATGTAAAGAGTAAATCGCGGAAAGAGCGAATTATTTACATTACACAGCGTCTAATGCAGGCGTAGAAGAATGGCTGCTCACCTGATTAGATTTAGGCGTTCCCCTAATGGCAGCGACGTGCGCTCGCTCTGGTTTGCTTTGGAAACTGAAGGAGATCCTGCAAAAAGACCTCCTCCTGCCCTGGTATCCAGAAAAGTTGGCTTGACTGGTTGCATGGTATTTGAAACACTGCGAGCCAAAGACCCACTCTTAATTAGTGTGCCTATTGTTTCTTACACCGCTCCATGCCGCCTAGACACACAGGACCTGGGTGGACACCAGCCCCAGCAGCACCATTGATCCACTCCGCCTCAGGCTCTCACAGCGGTGTGGAACCCTCTCACCAGGCGCTGTCCATGGGTTGCTCTATTAATGTTGAGTTTATTCTCAAATCCATCTATAGACTCAGCCGGCTGATCTCATCCATCTGCCTCTCCACGTCCCGGTGTCATAACAGAGAAATGACAGATGTATGGGGCTCGTCATGCCGTCATGGGTCAATTCCGTTAAAAATATTAACGGAATTAAATACACAGTTAGTTACCGCTGTTATTTTTGACCACCAATATACATGTGTGTGTGTATAAATAAAGCGAGATGTTATTTGTGTAATATGTGTGTTCCAAACAAGTGCTTTTTTTAACTTTATTTTATTTTTAACATATTGTGCACTCTAGTGTATTTTACTGTTTAGTGAGTAGATGAGAAAGTGGATCAGGAAGATGTCGGCATTGAACCTGGGCTTATGAGGCGGCTTCTTTGCTGAGTAAATTAAACTCAGCGCGCACAGAAACAGCAGAAGTTATTTTCCTAATCTTTCCATCTGGTCTTTTTGCTCCTGAAGTGCAACATTTCTTTGACTCTTTAGTAACCATAAAGCTCCGTTGCCCCCACTATCGGGGACAAATCACGACAGAAACAGTTGCTAAACGTTCCGCCTCCACACCAAGCTCGGGAGGAGGAAATAGGTAATTCCTCGTGGATGAAGATGCAGTTAGCATCAGGGTTAGCTTCCTTCTCTTTACCCAGCAGCTAGCCACAGCTAACTTCCGGCTTAGCACCCTTCACTTTACAAAGCAGCTGGCTTCAAGGTTAGCAGCAGCTAACTTCAGAATTAGCTTCTTTCTCCTTACCCAGCAGCTAGCAGCAGCTAGGGCCAGGGTTAGCTCACTTCTCTTTACCCAGCAGCTAGCAGAAGCTAGCTTTAGAGTTATCTCCCTTCTCTTTACCCAGCAGCTAGCATCAGCAAACTTCAGAGTTATCTCCCTTCTCTTTATCCAGCAGCTAGCATCAGCTAGCTTCAGGGTTAGCTCCATTCTCTTTACCCAGCAGCAGCTAGCTTCAGAGTTATCTTCCTTCTCTTTACCCAGCAGCTAACAGCAGCTAGCTTTAGAGTTATCTTGCTTTTCTTTACCCAGCAGCTAGCAGAAGCTAGCTTTAGAGTTATCTTCTTTTTTCTCTTTACCCAGCAGCTAGCTTCAGGGTTAGTTCCCTTCCTTTTACCCAGCTGCTAGCTTCAGGGTTAGCTCCCTTCTCTTTACCCAGCAGCTAGCTTCAGAGTTATCTTCCTTCTCTTTACACAGCAGCTAGTGGCAGCTAACTTCAGAGTTATCTTCCTTCTCTTTACCCAGCAGCTAGCAGCAACTAGCTTTAGAGTTATCTTCCTTCTCTTTACCCAGCAGCTAACAGCAGCTAGCTTCAGGGTTAGTTCTCTTCTCTTTACCCAGCAGCTAGCTTCAGGGTTAGCTCCCTTCCTTTTACCCAACAGAGGTGAAGCAGACATAGGACTCTGTTGAAACTAGCAGAGCTGTGTGGTGTTTATTGTTAAAGCTGGTAGCGAAACATTCACGTCTATACAGGAAGTTTCTCATAGTGACTTCCTCTGCTCAGACTTTCCCTGCCTCCCCTCCCTACCGCTCTAACTCCTGCAGTCTCACTCTTTTCTCTCTCTCTAGCTCAACAGTGGAAACAGAAGTCATGGATTAACCAATAGAGGAGCAGCTTTTCTTCTTCATTGTCTGTCTTGGCTTCTCCTTCAGCAATTCTTGATACAACGCCACCTCTGGCGAGGACGGGAATATGCTGTTCTAAAAAGTTTGATTCCTTTGACCAGTGCAGTGTGAAAGCAACTCTGAACAAAGGAATGTTGCAACCCCCGACCCAACCAGGTTTAGTGAACTATTAAATGTAAAGAGTCAGACTCTACACACCTGTTCTGAAAGAGTATGAAATACCACCAACCAAGAGACCCCATAAAGACCAAGTACATCTCCAAAGGTCAGGGACAAGCGGCAACCTCGTCCGATAACATGTGAAGCCTATGTGGAAGTGCAAAAAATTGCAGTTCCCCCCTCATCCACTAGGGGCTGGTTCCAAAACAAGTAAATCCCCATAGACTCCCATGTTAAAAAGACCAATTTCACAGCAGAAATAAACATGTTTAAAGCCTGGTACAAAAATCCATTTTAGGATT
>JBAGKM010000026.1:1427903-1438359 GCA_037177155.1 Melanotaenia catherinae | reverse complement strand
TTGTTATGATGATCTCCCGGATCTCCTGGTCTAAAGGGTAGCTATCCATCACACACAGTTTACCCCACATAGCTACACACTACTGCTCCTGGTGGTGGAAGAGATAGACCTCTGGGGGAGACCTGCTGGAGCTTTAAGGGTTAATGATCATTGGCAGCCTCAGTAAGGCTTCATCAGAACCTGAGGAGTGTGTCTGACGGGTCTCAGGCCTCCGAGGAAGTCCGACGTCTCCATGTGCAGATGACAGTTCACTGAGAAGAACTTGTGTCCAGCTAAAGCAGCAAACAGCTGGCAGATGGTTGTTTTTCCACATCTGGTGAGGAAGCAAGTAGAAACGAGCATCATACGAAGGTATTTAAAACACATGTAGACAGAAGAGACATCTGAGTCTTACCCTGTGTCTCCTACAAGCAGGACGGACTCCCCAAAGCGCAGCGCCCGACCAGCCAGCACAGCCAGCCTCCGCATGCCGTGTGTCCACACCACATGGCGGAACTCCTCCGGTACGCCAGCAATGCTATCAACGTGGGGACCTGCCATCACAAGAGTCCACCAGAACTGATTACAGGACAGTTATCATCAACAGTCCAGATAGAAGTAGATGCAACGTACAAGGTTAACTGCTGACAACTTCATCTACAGAACACATCTTGGTCCCACTGGAGCATGAGAAACATAGAGGAGTCCCCCCTTGCACCGCTCCACTGTGTCCTCCAGCATCACCACGAAGTCTGCAGAGGACACCACAGCGATGGGCTGCCTACAGGGAGGAGGTCCATGTCCTGACAGCGTGGTGTTAGATCAACACCAAAGAGCCCTCCCCTATAATTTCTACCTCTCTGCTCTCTTTACTCTCCATATGGAAACATCTGAGGTTGTAGTTCATTCATGTGTGTTTCTCTTCTTTCTCGGCAGGAATCCCTGGATCAGAGCTCTGCTGCTGGTTCACCTCTTTCCTGTCCTCTCCACCCCCACCCGGACCAGGAAGATGGCCGTCCTTCCTTGTCCTGGTTCAGATGTAGGATGAAGGGTTTGTATAAAAGAGTGGATGCTATCCATTGGGTCTCCGTAGCGAGGTCTCTATGAATGGGTTTTGTTAGAAACTGGACTCATGTAGGTTTTCGTTTTAACTGGATCAGAATGAATGGGCTGGATTATTCGGACTTTGGATGACGTTGCTGTGAACCGGCACTGTATAATAAGTAAAGACCAGAGTGATGTCCTTCAGGGTGACCACAGCTCAAAAGAGTTTTCCTGGTCCACCACTGCTGTGATAGAGAAGGCTGAGCAGCAGCTTCCCTTCCTGAGGATCCTGAAGGAGACGAGAGAAGCTGCTGGAGACCTTCTACAGAACCACCATCACAGCTTCTTCTTCAGCACGGAACCAGAATTACTCGGTGATAGCTGCCCCCCCGCCCACCAGCTGGAAGACATCCTGACTTCCGGCTGCCTCAGAGGGACCAGGACTATCCGTCTGACTCCTCCCACCACCTGCCAGCCATCGTCACCTCCGGCTGCCTCAGATGAGGTGAGATGACTCCTGAGCTTCTGCTCCATACAGCTACAGGGTTTGAGTCATTTATAAAAAGCAGAATTGATCTAATACTAAGAAATTTTAATTACATTTTTTATTCAAAATTCAAATGAATTGAATTTTAATTTGTGGGTCATTTACATCCATTCTTCAATTTTCTGTACCCAGAGGGGAGGGAATAAGAAGGTGGAGGTTTCATCCTCTACTCACTGAACTGGCTGATGACCTGCTTCTGGGAAAACAGGTCCTCAGGGTTCACCGTCCTCTTGAAGTGCTTCTCCAGGGTGGACAGGATGATGGCCTCCTCCTCCGGCCTCCTCACCCGACCTGCCAGCAGCATGTACCCTGATGGAGGAGACCACACTCTGATGTCAGGCTTCATCTGAAAGCAGCTGCTGGTTGAGCAGGACGTCAGACGAGCCTCACCATCGTCTGCTAAGCGCTGCAGCCAGTCCTGGGATGCCTCCGTCTGCTCCTCCAGCCTGTAGCGGTCCGCCCAGCGGAACAGGTCTCTGAGCGTGATGAAGCCGTGCTTCCCCGCAAACACTGAAGATCCTCGACGTAGTGACTGCAGGAAGAGGTGGAAGCCTGGTTACATCCAGAGGAGCTGGCTGATTGAAAATAAACAGGCTACAGGGACTGTGTGAAGGTACCTGAAGGTCCTGCATGACTTTGACCAGTTTGGTGCAGTAGGATGGAGGCAAGCTGCACCTCTGGTGGAGGATGGTCTCAAGCTCTCCACTGGGAAGCTCGTCAAAGTGCAGCTCCACAAAGCGGTTCCTGAAAGCCCTGGAGAGCACCTGGAGAACAGGAGATCATTACTGGCAGCAGCAACACCTTGGTTATCTGGGGGTAGGAGGGGTGGTTTGACCCTCCCTCCATCACCCAACACCAGCTCAGCTAGATGAACATCTGCAGATGCTGCTTAAACGGTGTCCATGCAGGATATTCTGATCACATTTGGAGGATGAAGACGTCCAACTCAGTCTGGCGTCTGTTAGCAGGACTACTGTACATGGAAACCGTAAACTCAGCATGAAAAGTCGGTAAAGGAGGGTTGACGGATTATTTCTGCTCTAACAAACGTGTTTATTTTCCTTTTAAACGTGTGTAATGACAATGCACGTGTGGGATAAGCAGCAGAGTTGAGGATGTGGGCTGTGCTCTTCTGTATCCCAACTGATGACGCATATTAGCAGCACTAATCATCATCAGGGGTTTCTCAATATTTCCAGGAGTTTTTATTACCTGGAATTTATTTTCCAGGGTAAAAGAATTCCAGGCAATCTCCCTGGCTCGCATTTCCAGGTTCCAGAAAATGTACTGGGAAGTCCTTTTCCTGTACTACGTGCTTTTTATCCAAGTCTGGGAGTGAGGGAAAGTTTTTACCAGGAGGACATACGCTGAGGTTTCTAAAATCCTGACAAGTGTGGAGAAGATGGGGAACCGGGCGGTTGTGGCTGTGCATGGGTCTTCCTCATACTGCTGAGGTACCTGTTACCAGACCATTTTATTCTAAAACCAACATAACAGCTGATCCACATGCTACACAACAAATGTAAGCGAGAGAAGGAAGGTTTGTTAAAAGAAATTGTTCAGTTACTAATATGTCTTATTTCTGACTCGTACAATAAATGAGACCAAACGAGAGTCAACAGCAGAATCATGCAACGTTTCACGTAGCCTCAACCAGCCCAGAGATCCAGAAAGTGGCAGCAGGGCGCGTTACCGCCGGCTAAACTCCACAGGGTTCTTTTTTTTGGTCACGCAGACATTTTCTGTTTTAGAACAACAATGCCAGCCAACATGGTGATCCAGGAACACAGAATCCCATAATCAAAAACCGACCAATCAGAAGGGCACATCGTGTCCAGAAGAGGCGTATATCAAGCCTCCGCAGACTGACCAGCATAAATCCAGCTTGAAGAGCTGCAGGTCTTTGTGCTGGAGCCACACCCACCATACTCTCAGGTGTCATAAGGATTACCTTCCTGCCGCCGTAGAGACCGGGGGGATTCTGAGTTGCAAACAGCATGAATCTAGGGTGAGCTCTGATGACTTCTTGAGTCTCGGCCACAAAGAGCTCCCTGTTGTCATCCAGCAGTCTGTTGAGGGCCTCCAGGACGTCGGTGGGGGCCAGATTCAGCTCATCCAGGATGATCCAGTAACCCTTCCTCATGGCGTCAATCAGAATTCCTGCAGGAGATAAACGGGAACACTTCAGACTCGATGAGAGCAGGAAGTCTGTCTTCATATTTTACCTCCACACAGAGGACTGAGGTGTGATGATGTAAACAGACTTTTTTACCCTCTCTGAACACCAGCTTCCCCCTATCATCTGAAGAGTAGCAGCCGATGTACTCCTGGATGTCGGTGTGCTCGTGGTTGTTGATCCTCACACACTGGTTCCCCGTGGCCGTGGCCAGCCAGCGGATCAGGCTGGTCTTCCCCACTGACGTTTCTCCCTGGATCAGCACCGGGTGAGTCCTGTGGGGCCAAAGCATCGTGCCAGGGGTTGACAGAAGGTCAAACTATTGATCAGTCATCAGATCAGTGCAGAGTGATGCTGTAACCTCAGCCTAGCAAAGTAAAGGCCAATCGAGTGATAAGAAGCGAGTCGTGGAGCAGCCGGTCCTGACATGGATCAAACCAGAACGGTGCATGTATGATATCTGCCACTCACACTGAACTGTAAACCAGGTGGGAAATGGCCTTTATTTCTGCATCATTTACAGGCATATCCATTTTATCCATCCATCCCATTGATAGACTATTTTACATTTTGCCTCGTGGCCTTTTCAGTCCTCCATGTCTCATTTTCTGAGGACCAAACATGGGCCGAGGCTAAATGGGAAGTTGTGGTGAAACAAATCAAAATCCTTCTTTTTTTAATTATGGGCACTGAGAAACGGGACCATTTGGGTTGAGCAAACATCTGTTGCCATCCTGACTTTGTTTCATCAGAGGAGGACTCAAATAATGATGCTGAACCTTGTTTCTTTACTTAATCGTCCCTCTCATGTCGGCACCACAGGGGTCTGTTCTCGGCCCTGTTCTCTTCTCGCATTTGCTACTTTTGGGATCAATCATGAGAAACAATCTGTCTGTTCATTCGTGCAGATTTACCTGCCCATGAGACCAAATGAAAACACTGCACTTACGAAGCTGCTGGATTGTATAAGCGATGTAAAGCTGTGGTTGGCACTGCGCTTTCTGCACGTGAATGACAGCAAAACCCAATCTACCTTGTTTGACACGTCATGTATGTCGAATGTTTTCACCTACCCCTTTATTAAATCACGTTGAAACTCAGGGTGTAACATGTGACAGTGGGCTCAGATTGATAAATCCTGAGGACCAGGATCTGGAGAAGGCAGTCCATGCATTCATGAGTTCCAGACCAGACTGTAAAGCCTTTCATGCTGGCCTCAGTCAGTCTTCAGGTTCACGTCCCGCTGCTGGCCGAGTTTTTCCCAGCTCATCCAGACGTGAACACACAACCCCCGTCGCGCCACTGGCTTCCAGTTGGTCTTAAATTTTGGTGTTTGATGCCATTAATGGCCAGCCATCCTCCTACGAGCCTGAGACTGTAATGATCCGTAATCATGGC
Organism: Melanotaenia catherinae; assembly: GCA_037177155.1. Classification (NCBI taxonomy): domain Eukaryota; kingdom Metazoa; phylum Chordata; class Actinopteri; order Atheriniformes; family Melanotaeniidae; genus Melanotaenia; species Melanotaenia catherinae. Next base: position 1,433,215 of record JBAGKM010000026.1, on the reverse strand, counting down.
AGGGCCCTGCGTTCTCCAGGTCCAGATGCGTCCTCGACACTCCCATCACTACTGATCTCGGCCTTTTTAAATCCAAGCTGAAAACTCTTTTTAGACTGGCTTGTAATTCCGACTAGGCCAGTCTAGTTTCTAGGTGCATGTTCTTATTTTGTCTGTTTTATGCCCTTCTGGAAGGTTCTTAACCCCCTGCAGCACCGCAGCCCTGTCCAGTCATTTCTACCTGTTCTTTTAATTAGTTTGTGTTTTACTGACTTCCTGTCACTCTGTTGTGAAGCCTTTTTATTCAAAGAAATTTGACAGATTTTAGCACAGTTTTCTTGATCTGGCTCACTGGAAGCCATTTTCACGCTGTTTATTTAACCGTGCTTGGACGTTTGCAGCATCTCCATGCATGAAGCCAGATCCAGTTTGGACAGGACTAACTCGACCTGCCCTGCTCCTAACCCTAACTTCAACCCACCCCTTTTTGATCCATTTATGGCTCAATGAGCCTGGGAGCTCATTAACTGAAGGACATTTAGCCCAACATCAGTTTGGGTTGGATGCACTGTGATGCTTTTTTTCCCCAAAATTTCCAATTAGCTCTGTGAGCATGAGCCCATTGATTTGCAGGGAAACTGTGTGGTGGGCGGACGTTATCCTACCCTGCGGATACAACTCTGCTGAGGTCGCCAAGGTTGAGTTTCACTGAGGGGGTAAGGATATAGCTGGGATCCAGAGCTGGTAGCATCTCCCCCTGTGGCACCCAGTAGCCCTCCATCTGCACACAGGGTCGGCCTGAGGGGGCTGGAATCGACTGTAGGAAGCAAATAAAAAGGATTTGTCATTTCTTTTTGCAACAAAAAACGCTCAAAGGTAATTAGAGACTTAAAAACGGGTTAAAATAAAAGGCTGATTCTGTATTAATAAATGTAAAGTAATGGATTTGCTGGAAGAGATGATGGTTAAAGTTTTCTCTTTGGTTTGAGAGCAGTACGGCGCCATGGAGAACACCCGACACTTCTGTTCATGGAAAGATCATGAGTAAGGGAAGAATGATCCCCTCTGAGCCGTTTCTGTGGCTGAAACAGGTCCCACGTCTGAGCAGAGACCCCAAGAAAATCTCTCCGTTACATGGGTGGACGCACCCAGAAAATCCTGACCAGCGGTACTACGAAGCTGCTTATCAACTCCATATTTTCACCCAGGCTTTACCATCTTGATCTGAGTGAGCTCACATGACAGGGGCGGAGTTTGCAGCATCTGACCAATCACAGAGCAGCTACTTCACCATGGAGGAGGCGGAGCTTCCTCAGTTCCTTCCTTTATACAGATAAAAAAAAGAATTAAGACTATCGCACAAAACGAAATTTATTTCAGTAATTTAACTTGAAAGAGAAACAAATATAACATATAGACTCATTACATGCAGAGTGAGACCTCTCCAGCATTTATTTGTTCTGTGATGATCACGTCTTCCAGCTGATGGAAAGCCAGAAATCTACATCTCAGAAATTAGAGCCCAGGTCTCGGTCTAGTCCTGCATATGAACCAGGTCTCGGTCTAGTCCTGCATATGAACCCAGGTCTCGGTCTAGTCCTGCATATGAACCAGGTCTCGGTCTAGTCCTGCATATGAACCAGGTCTCGGTCTAGTCCTGCATATGAACCAGGTCTTGTGGAGCAGAGGAAGTCACTGTGAGGAACTTCCTGTTTAGTGGTGAATGTTTTGCTATGAGCTTTAGAACTAAACACCATAGAGCTCTGCTAGTTCCAGCACAGTCCTGAGTCTGCTTCACCACTGCTGGGTGCACGCACGCACGCACACACACACACACACACACACATATACGTATAAGCTCATTAGCTTGCTCATGTGTTGCAGGTTAATTTGTTATATGTGATGTAAAATGTTTGATATTTTTAGGTGCAGCAGTTTTAATCTGCATTAATGACTTAGTAGAGAAGTTAAACATATCAGGAAAATAAAAGAAGAAACAAAATTATATAATTATATTATATTATATTTTCATTTAACATTTTATTTATTTATTGACTTTTTAAATTCATATTCACATCCACATTATTTACGATAATTTTCTTTCTCTATTTCTCTAAGCATTTTTATTTCTCTGTTTTATTCATTTCTGTGAGTTTCAGCTTTATTATGCAAATGAGGGGGTTGGTCTTTAGGGTGTGTCATGCGGCAGCTCTTTTCCTATTGGTTAGTAGTAATTAATTAATTAACTCTAATTTTCCACCTAGCTTGGTTTGGTGTGTGAGGAATAAATGAATCTACCTGAGACGATGAGAAGGACTTTCCTGCCGGCCCGGTCCATGACGAGAGCTGCTACTCCAGTAAAGACCACCTGAATCAGACCCACGATGACTGAGGCCAGGTCGCTCTCCTGAAACGCATCCAGTCTGTCAGAAACCACCCAGACAGCCCCCCCGTCCCGGTTTACCAGCACTGACTCCTGGCTTCAGTTTTAGATTTTCTATCTTTTAGAAATAAAGTTTGATGTTTTAAAAAAAGCTGCAGTGATCTGGATCCACACCTGGACCTGCAGCTGTGTTACCTTGAAGTGCGCCTGTTCGAAGATGTTCTCAGCGTAGAACATGATGGCGTTGATGCCCGTCATCTGCTGGAAGACCATCAGCATGATGCCGATCAGCAGCGGCTTGTAGACGCCGGCGTCCTTCAGGTCCGACATCTGGAAGCTGGAGCCCTGATGGACAGACGGAGATGAAACGTCTCGTCGTCTCTTCGGTGGACAGAAGAGGACGTGTCCAGCTCACCTGTTCGTCGCAGGCATCCTCGATCCGAGCGCACTCCCACTCCACGGGGGCGTCCGGCCCTCGCAGGAAGCGCAGCGCCTCCTCGGCCTCCCGCCTCTTGCCCTGCGACAGCAGGAAGCGCGGCGTCTCCGGCATGAAGCACATGCAGACCATCAGCAGCGTCGGCGGGATGGAGCAGCAGATCGCCAGCCAGCGCCAGTCCACGAACAGACCTGAGACCAGTTCAGAAAGGACCCCGCTGAAGCTGGCTTCCCATTCATTTATGTGTCTAGGACAATTCCACTGATTTTATAGGAACCTAGACCACATTAGACCAGGTCCTGATCAAAAACTACAATACTTACTCTTCAAGTCTGGAGCGAAAGATTCTCCACCAACTGCAGATTCATGAGAAGTGAGAGTTTCACAGCTGGTTCACGTTGTTTCTCGTGTGTCTGCAGCCTGGGAGAGCTTTCCTGTCTCTTCCTGCACTGGCAGCTTATTTCTCTGGATTATAATCCAGTTAAAGGTTTGTTTTCCTGATTTTATGATGAAGAAAATGTCCTGGAAAAGTCTGAACTTTGTGCAGATTTGTACTTTCAGAAAACTAGAATAAGTAGAAAATATTACCAGTAGAAAAAAAAACTTAAATAAACATGTACAATAACAGAATAAAAGCTGTAATAGATGGACTCCACATAGCCGGACTGACACCAGTGCATGGGTAAAGTACTAGTTTACTTATACTACTACTCACCACTAAGTACTTGTATTACACTTTTGGGGTTTTCTGGTTTATTTTTGGGTCATGGTTTTAAACTTTTGATCACCTGATGAGCAACCTGTCTTTTGTCTGATTTCTTGTTTTTCTAGCAGTGAAATCGAAATCCTCTTCTCCGGGTCTCATTCCCACACCGACACGACTTCCGCCCGTTTCCAGCATGGCTTAAGGCAGCCTCGCTAGCATTCACATGCTGCTCGATTCCCTCCGGTTTCTTGTGGACCAGCAGGATTTTGGTCTAGGAGAAGCCGGTCTGAGTGCAGGCGGTCTAGGAAAAGCCGGTCTGAGTGCAGGCGGTCTAGGAACAGCTGATCTACGTGCAGCCGGTCTGCGTGCAGGCGGTCTAGGAACAACGGGTCTAGGAGCAACAGGTCTTCGTGCAGGCGGTCTAGGAGCAGCCGGTCTACGTGCAGCCGGTCTGCGTGCAGGCGGTCTAGGAGCAACAAGTCTACGTGCAGCCGGTCTGCGTGCAGGTGTTCTAGGAGCAGCCGGTCTAGCAGCATCTGGTCTAGGAGCAACCGGTCTACGTGCAGTGGGTCTAGGAGCAGCCGGTCTACGTGCAGCCGTTCTAGGAGCAACAGGTCTAGGTGCGGCCGGTCTGCGTGCAGGCGGTCTAGGTCAGGTCTAGGTGCGGCCGGTCTGCGTGCAGGCGGTCTAGGTGTGGCCGGTCTGCGTGCAGGCGGTCTAGGTGTGGCCGGTCTGCGTGCAGGTGTTCTGCTCCAGGGAAACTATTCCTGCTCATGGTCGCTGCGGCTCTCATGTGATTCTTCCCAAATGTTCAGACAACACCTGTTTTGCCAAAGATAACGGCGACATTGGTCCAGAGGTTTCGGTTTCCTCTGACAGTAGATAGCTGGTCTGAATGAGCTCCACCCTGACTGGTTTTACATCTAAATGATGGACCTGTGCTGACACCAACACTTCTACAGACTTCCTGAGTAAACTAACAAACCAAAGGAAGCAGAGGACGACGGATGGTGGAGTTAAACTGGTCCGACGTCAGTAGTTAGTTCCTCATTCCTGCTCGCTGAAACGTGGAGAGCTCACTTCCAAAGATGCTCTGTCTTTAACGACAGGCATAATAAGATCTGCACAATTTCAATAAAGCTCGGAAACTTCTGGTGTTTGTGGTCAGAGGTTCCTGGAAAGGTTTTAATCTCTTTCTCTGTTTTCAAGGAAACAGCCTAAAACTTGTTTTGATGAATAAATTAATGGACAGTTTGTCATTGCTTGTTTGTTTCCATCCATCCACCTGGTAAAGCTGGAGTCCATCTCAGCAACTAGCAGGTCCACCGGTCTGGTTGCCAGGGCCGGCCCCTTCCACCCACTCTTGAAACCAGTTAACCTAACCTCCATGGTGGGAGGAAGCCGGGGCACCTGGAGAAAACCCACAGTTTGAACCCGTCCCTCCCCCAGCCAAGGCTGGAACCCAGACTGGGTTAAAATGAGAGGAAATTTCACTCGTACACCACATTTCTCAGGGCTGTTCCGCCCTGGTGTCCAGAGATGGAGCTTATGTTGTTTCAGCGTGTCATTGTGATGACAAACATCTTCTGAAGCTAAAACAATGAGCCTCATTCATGAAGTCGTCCCAACACACAGTTTAACTTTACCCAGCTCAAGGAATGTCGGCAAAGTTCAGGGTGAACACGACTCGTCTACTTTTATCTGCTCAGAACATCCATCCACTTCAGAAGGCGACCCGGTACTAGAAGGTGGTCCTGATGAAGAGGACGACCCGGTACTAGAAGGTGGTCCTGATGAAGAGGACGACC
>JBAGKM010000026.1:1381316-1400685 GCA_037177155.1 Melanotaenia catherinae | reverse complement strand
TGGTTTTTAGCTGGTAGCTGCTTTGGTTTTTAGCTGGTAGCTGCTTTGGTTTTTAGCTGGTTTCTGGTTTAGTTTTTTAGCTGGTAGCTGCTTTGGTTTTTAGCTGGTTTCTGGTTTAGTTTTTAGCTGGTAGCTGCTTTGGTTTTTAGCTGGTATCGGCTTTGGTTTTTAGCTGGTAGCTGCTTTGGTTTTTAGCTGGTTTCTGGTTTAGTTTTTAGCTGGTATCTGCTTTGGCTTTCAGCTGGTATCTGGTTTGGTTGGTCTCAGAAGGGTGGTGGGTCACTACAGAAAAGTTAGTGGTTAATGTGTTAGTGAACAAGAAATGTTTCACATCTTTAAGACAGACATTTATTCTCTTACTGTCCTCTCTCGCCTGTGCAGAGTTCACTTGTTCTGCTGTTGACGCAAGCTCAAAGAAGTTGGATTTAAACAAGGAGAACAAGTATCCAGGTCCTCCTGCAAACCACGACACACAGAACCTGATGGAGAAGGGCTCAGATCTGCCGTCAAACCTCTCTGACACGGATCTGGAGGAAGGGGAAATTTTAAGTGAAAGTGATGAAGCAGCTTCGACTCCCCCTGCTCCTGTACCCAAGAGGGCGAAGCTAGCACAGCCAGCCACAAACCATCAAAGTCCTACTTTTGTCTTAAGGAGAAAACCCGAAGAGAGGTGCACCGCTTCGAAAGAGACGGCCGGCGTGTCAATACAAAGCCCCAGGAGTCGTTTTAAAACCGTTTGCCCCTCAGCTAGCAAAGTTTCTTTTTCCACAGTGGAGGAAATAATGGAGATGTTCAGGTTGGTTCGCAGCGAAATCCGTAAAAAATACATGAAGTTACATAAAACCTTTCCAAAGAAGAGCTTCTACGGGGTGATGGACAATTTCCACAAGTCTTTTTTAGAGTTTGTGGACGGTGCTCACTTTGACCAAATATGCAGTAAGACAGACGAGCTCAAGTCCAAGCTTAAGAAGCTGATTTCATCTGTTTTTAACAAAGTATTAAACAATGGCATCGTCAAGCGCATCTTTGAGCAGCAGGCGGTGGATCTGAAGCAGAAGCTGTGGGACTTTGTAGACATCCAAGTAGACTACTTGTTCAAGGACATTCACGCCACATTGAAGAGCCTCTGTAGACCAGCTAGAGATCAGGTCGAAGACAAAATGCCCCCCAGAAACCAAAAGGAGCCCCAGCAGGTCCCTGCAAAGAAGCCACAGCGTAAACAGGAGCTAAATTCCAGCCGGAATCGGCCCAAGTCCTGTGCTGTGGTTCCTTACAGAACGGGCCTCGGCAGCCGGGGTAAAGACATCAGGATCACGCTTGCTGATTCCCCTCCACCAAGCCACCAAAAACCACAAACCACAGAGGAATTACTTCCTCAGAAAAGCGTTCCCCCAACACCTGAAAAGAAAAAGATCTCTTCTCTGGTGGTTTCTCAGAACAGCGCCATGCTGGATAAAACCGACTTTGAGCTTCTCACGGAGCAGCAGGCCTCCAGTTTAACCTTCAACCTGGTCAGAGACTCTCAGATGGGAGAAATATTCAAGTGTCTGCTGCAGGGATCTGACTTGTTGGAGAGCAGCGGCATCACCGGAGACAGCACCATGTGGTCTCTCGGTACTCCGAGAAAAGATGGAGAAAGGTTCATCAGCATCACCACGCCTTCCAAATTTGACACCCCATCCAAACTGCTCTCCCCAACCAAGTTTGATACACCCTCTAAACTCATCGCGACATGGTCGAGCATTTCACCTCGCAAGATGCTGTCCCCACGGCCGAAGGACCAGATCCTGCTGAACCCAGCGTTGTTTGATGAAAGCTGCCTCTTAGAGGTCCCATCGGAGAACAGAGCGCTGCTTCAGGCCGGCTTGACCTCACAGAAGTCCTATTCCATCCTAGCAGAAGATCTGGCAGTGTCCCTCACCATCCCCTCGCCGCTGAAATCCGACAGCCACCTCAGCTTCCTGCAGCCGTCCAGCGGCAGCATGCACATCGTGTCCACTCCGGACAGCGTCATCAGCGCGCATATAAGCGAGGACGCCCTGCTGGACGGGGAAGATGCCACCGAGCATGAGTTTCACCTAGCCCTGGATACCGACAACTCCAGCTGTGGCTCCAGCAGCAGCGTGGCCTCGGGAACGCCACATGCCTCCTTTCTGTTCAAGCCCGATGTCCCCATGCAGGCGCTGGTGATGGAGAAGTCCAACGATCACTTCATTGTGAAGATTCGACAGGCAAGCACAAGCTTAGATATCACGTTGATGGCAGAAGACAGTTTGAATCAGACGTTAACAGAAAGTGAAGGCGTTGCGGCTCAGGACAGTCGAGCTGGGACTCAGACAGATTGCAGAGAAGATGATCTCTCTGGGCTCTGTCAGACCAGATTGGAAACCCATCTCACTTCACATAGCAACCAAGATCTTTCTTCTCACCAAGATACGTCAGCTGATTGCTTTTCTCAGAAGGACCTCCATGAATCTGCTCCTTCAGACAACATTAGCAACGGCTCTCCAGATTCTGCTTATTATAAGCTCACCGGTGGTGACGCAGCAGGTCAGACACATGAAGAAGACATAAGTCCCTCCAAAACTGCTGTATGTCTGCCCGAAAGCAGCACTCAGCAGGGCCGAGCATCACAGAAACCCTCCTCTGAATCAGAGAGAGATGAGGTTGGCATGTCTGAATCAGAGAGAAGTCTGGTCATCACGGAGGACACCGGAAGCTCACCGGAGGAAGCTCAGAGGGATCGCGACAAAGGCCGGAAAAGGAAGAAGTGCCAAGAGAAGCTGAAAAACAAGAAGTCCAGAAAGGAGCAAGAGGAAAGTCCGAGGAAAAGATCGCCTTCCAAGAAAGATCAGGAGTCCGGATCCTCCCCTGCAGCCCTGTCTCCGAGCAGTCTGTCCGCCAAGAACGTGGTCAGGAAGAAGGGGGAGGTGGTGGTGGCTTGGACCAGGTCAGTGGACACTCGTCTCCTGCTCTTCCTGAAATGAATTGTTTTTGTTCAGATCTGCTTCAGTTTCAGATTAGACAGCAAGTTGTTGCCGGTTGTTGCTATGGTTGTTCTTCTTCGTTTGTTGCCGGTTGTTGCTATGGTTGTTGCTATGGTTGTTCTTCTTCGTTTGTTGCCGGTTGTTGCTATGGTTCTTCTTCTACGATTTTTGCCGGTTGTTGCTATGGTTCTTCTTCTACAATTTTTGCCGGTTGTTGCTATGGTTCTTCTATGTTTGTTGTCGGCTGTTGCTATGGTTCTTCTACGTTTGTTGTCGGTTGTTGCTATGGTTCTTCTTCTACAGTCTTTGCCGGTTGTTGCTTTGGTTCTTCTACGTTTGTTGTCGGTTGTTGCTATGGTTCTTCTTCTACGGTTTTTGCCGGTTGTTGCTATGGTTCTTCTTCTACGGTTTTTGCCGGTTGTTGCTATGGTTCTTCTTCTACGGTTTTTGCCGCTTGTTGCTATGGTTCTTCTGCGTTTGTTGTCGGTTGTTGCTGTGGTTCTTCTTCTACGTTTCTGTTAGATCACGTTTGGTCACATGAGATGTCCGGCTCGGAGGACTACATTGTAGATGAGTTGCTGGACAGCATCGTTATGTGTGTGTTGTTCTGTGATTCGATCATCGGAGCCACCACACACAGTAGGATCAAACCTGTTTAATGCCTGTTTATCTATCTTCACATGCGAGGAGTAGACCAGATAAAAAATCTCATAAGATTAAAAAAATCCCCGTGTGTACCAGGCTTTAGAAGCAGTGTGAGAACATTTAGAGGTGAGATGTTCAGTATGTTTGTCCTGCAGAGATGAAGATCGAGCAATCCTGCTGCAGCTGAAGACCATGGGGGCTTCGCGAGAGACTTTCTCTGCTCTGTCAGAACAACTGGACAAGCCATCGAGCCAGGTAAAACCTCCTCACCGGGTTTCTTCTTCATGCTTTTTAATCGCAGTGATAAACTTTCTTTTTTTCTCTCAGATTGCACACAGATTTTACCAGCTCATGAAGCTTTTTAAGAAGCAGGAGAAGATGGACACCTGATCAGACTTTCCTTGATGTCATGTGGTGTGCTGGAGAGGACTCAGCTTGTCCATCCACATCTGGAGCGGAGCAGCTGTGAGGACTGTATCAGAGACATGGTGTTTTTGTTTTTAGCGCTGGAGGTGGTTCCAGCGCTGGGTCTGGATGCTCCACGTCTGTCAGAGAAAACTTGATCCAGGCTGGATGTTAAGTTTGGGAAAGACTAGAACAACAGGTCTGGATCAGTTTTTCCTCCAACTAGACCTGGTCCCGCGACTCTCTGTGAATCCGAGGGGAGGGACCCGTTGACCTCCTACTGCTGAATCCCTGAAGTAAAGGAGGGCTTTGGCTCCTGATAACTTGTCATCGCTTTTCTTTCCAGAAATGATTTGATTTGTTTTAAGATGATTTGAAATGTTTATTTCTGTAAAACCAACCTTTTATCTCTCAGCCCAACATCTTTTTCTTTCCATCGTGCTGTCTATAAATAGCACAGCAATATTCTTAATATTGTACAAAATTCTTTATGGAAAATAAAGTTTTATTTATTTTCGCCGGTGTCGGGTTTGTGTTTAACAGAGTGGGTGAAATAGTGCATAAAGATTTGGATAATGCTGTTTTATTCCACCAGTCCAAAAACAAAGTGGATCACAAATTATTGAGATCAATGCCGATGCCCAGAGGAGGAAAACAGAACGAAAGCAAACAGCCGGCACTAAGTTTGTTTCCTATTTCACTGTTAGACTCATGGGGCTGTTTGGGTCGAGCAGATGTCAGATGCAGAAATCCAACCTTCAGTGTCTAGATCCTTCTGTGGTCTACTGATGTGAAATCAGTCTTGTCATCACTGCCAGCGGCTTTTATGGACAGTTACATGAAGCTGATGCAGACAGCCAATATTTGTGGGGTTGGCCCTTCAAAGCTTTTATAAACCACCTCATGCTGTCAGCCAGTTTCTGGCCGAAGTCCTGGTTGATGCTTGGCGTTCTTTGGTTACCCGGTTCTCCATCGTGCAGGAGAGTCACTAACCTGTTGTTGGCTGGTTGGGAGAAGCTGCTCTAAGAGGACGTTTAGGTCCCTTCCTCCATTCATGGCCGTCTGCACAGGTTGCTTTACTGGAGGAAGCGCCCACCTTATCCTCTCTGCCCCAACCAATCACAAAATGACTAAAGTCCAGTTCTGAATCTTATCCAGAACACCAGTCTGTCCCTGATGTTTCTCGTGCAGAGGAGCTTCCTGACTTTAGACGATCCTCCAGAAGCTGTGACCTCTGTGTCCAGATGCATCAGTACCAGGCTGCTGCCAAGCTCTGCACCGATGGTTCGATCCTGCAGCTGAGGCAACACCTTGAAACCTCTCTAGGATAGGGTAAATTAGCACAGGTCGCTGGTTTGAATCTCGGCTGGGGGGGGTGGCTGAACCTGGGGGGCGGTGGCCCTGTGTGGAGTTTGCATGTTCTCCCCGTGTTAATTGTTGACTCTAAATTCTCCCTAGGAGTGTGTGTGTGTGTGTGTGAGAGTGAATGGTTGTTTGTCCCCTATGTGTTGGCCCTGCAATTGACTGGTAAACTGTCCAGGTGTACCTGCCTCTCACCTGTTAATGCTGGTTAGGCTCCAGCTCACCTGTATTCGACCAAGCGGTACAGAGAATGAATTAATATATATATATATATATATATATATATATTTAGACATACACTCTTGTATGTATGGAGACATCCCATTCTTAATGAAAGGAGTTCAGTTTGCCTCTGGCCTTCGCGCTGCAGCTCTAACAGCTTCAACTCTCCTGGGAAGGCTTTCCACAGGGATAGGAGCGTTTTGTTGGAATCTCTGATTCCCCCGAGTCTGTTGATGGAGAAAAAACACTTGAGATTAATTTCAATTTCAGGATATTTATTTAGAAGCAAAGAGATTACATGAGCAATTCCCCATAGATATATATCCGGAGACTCCACTAAGCACAAAGCAAGCGCTGTGAAAACCAGAAAGAGTCTGAATCTATTCCCTAATGCTGCGATTTCTTATACTCTATGTACCACCCACAGCTAGAGTGTAAGCAGCTGTCCCAAGGTCGCTTCTACAGGCGTGTGCGTCAGCATGACTGCTATTTCTTGTTTTGTCTGCTACTCAGCTCTTCTAAAGATAACCGCTCACTCCTGCATCTACTGAATGCTGACTCTCAACCATTAAGTCATTATTATACTGAAATGAATAAAAAAAAATAATGTATACATATAGTGAAACTATCTTACAATTTCCCCCTTTTAATATCTTCCAGATATCAACATTTAAGTGCTAACTCCTCTTCTGACACACCATCCCCACCCCCAGCAACTCCTGCTGCCAACAAAGGCATCCTTTTGACAGCTGCGCCTTCGGGAGTCATGGCTCTGTTAATAACACACAGCGCTCTAATACAGGTAACCACAATGGCCACATAAGAACCCAAGGACAAACTATGTACATAATAAGGCCTTTCCATTGTCCAAACATGCTAGTCATCCATTCTTCGAATGGGTTCTCTACCCTTGAGTGCTCCCTTGTCTGATCTGATAGAGTCCTAAGACCCTCCAAAGTCCTAGACACTGTCCTAACCGGGGCAGTGTTATTGGGAATGAAAGTACACGCATCCCCAAACATAGCACATACGCCCCCTTTTTCAGCAAATAACATAAGCCGAGAGCCGCCATAAGAGAGGTAACGGGCTAACTGTTCCGATAAGCCTTCCACCGCGTCACGGGTCAAATTGGCTAATCTCTGGACATTATAGTGGACGAGTTAATCCTATCCACATTTTTAGGGTGTGACAGGGAACAGTGCTGATAATATAGGAATATTCTCAAGCCTGGATGCAGTCTGATCAGCTAATTTATACTCATTCGGAACTCCGCAGGGTGCTCTAATGGTGTCTAAGGGCTATTCAGCGTGGGGTCAAACCATCCTGCACTACATCTAGACAACACATGCCTCCGTCTTCGGGTCGCCAAGTGTCCTGCCACATCCAAGCTTACCCGCACAGGTCTGTCACCCTGTAGAGTGATTGGAAAGTCTAACCATAGCACATACTCTGGTGACCCTGGATCCCACCGTGGCCACCATCCTTCTGCCGCCACAATAATAATACAGACCGTTCCTGGTCCATGAGCCAATTAACTCATGACCTTTCAACTCCATTCTGTTACACCACATAGACTCTAATTCTCCCAAGTGTGCACCAACACCCAAAGCTTCAGTTGGGAAGTTAAAGCCGGTGTATTCAGCTTTGCCTTTATAGGCCGTGAATGGTCCTGAGTGGAATTTGACACTGGTGGGTACAGACACACAAGCGTAGTGCAGCTCGGTGCAGCTTGTCTCTTCCTGCTGCTGTTCCAGGATGTCCTTCAGGTTTCTTCCTGGTTCCTCAGTGGGGGCACACTGGCTCCAGTGGTACCAAGTGGATCCCTTACCCTGGAGCCTGACCCCACAAGATGTTGTCTGTAGCACCTTAAAGGGTTCTGACCACTTTCTTTTGATGGGCTGTGACATCACCCACTCAGCAGTGAAGGGTTCGGTTCCTTCCTTAGTTGTTTTCTGGTCTCTCACCTGGCATCCAAACCCTGTAACCGGAGCTCTGAGATTGTTATATTGATCTTGATACTTACCCACTTCTGTGGCTGGGGCTTCAATTGCAGCCCAGCACTTGGTCCTGGAAATTGACAACCTGTGAGGAGCTCAGCTGTACCTGAATTCACGGATGCCCTTACACTCATCAGGGCCGTGGGCAGAGCATCCACCCAGTAGGTGCCAGTCTGGGCACACACTTTATCCAGCTTCTGTTTCAGATTAAGGTTCCTGCTTTCCACCTTCCTCTGGGATTGGGGGTGATACACTGTACCAAAGTCATGTTGTAACCTCAACATATTTTCCACAGCTTGTAAATCCTTATTTTTGAATTGTGTCCCATTATCTGACCGGATCTTTTCAGGAAACCCATGCCTTGGAATATAATGGTTTACCAAACCACTGTTTTGCCGTCCTCTGTTTTAGCTGGCCAGGCCTCTGGCCATCCAGTATAGATATCTGTAAACACCAGCAAATACCTGAAACCCTTCACCCATTCTCTCCCATGTCAGTGAAGTCCAGTACTATCTCTGAGCCCGGTGCTGGTCGTAAAGGAAATATACCCATCGCTGGTTTAATGGTTGGTTTAGGATTATAGAGGGTGCATATCTGACAGCTTTTCACAAAGTATTTCGTCATATCGGAGGAACGCCAATGACACAGATTTCTGTCCATCTGTTTGTGCCCCTCGTGTCCCATCCCATAGGCTTCTGCTAAGACCCGTTGTCTGATTCCTGCAGGGAGGACTGGTCCCCCATCCGGTCCTCTCCACATATTACCTGCCTGGAGTCCAACCCAGTACAAGTAGAGTGGACGGTGATTTGAGGTTGCTAGCATTCACTGCATTAGATTGGACGATAGCCCACATGAAACATGACTTCATCTGGTCTAAACAACAAAACCAGCTGATAACTGAACTAAAGTAAAACTGCTGCAGCCTCAGAAAAGAGGAAAATAAAGATTATTTCAGCTACTTCGTGTCTACAAAGAGCAGAAAAAGCTGAAAGTGTGCGTGGATGTTTATCGACGTCTCCGTTGGTGCTATTTCCAGTTTAGTGTCCTGATGAAAGTGTGGCAGGATGAAACTAACCTCGGGGAGTTTTAGGGTCATGTGGAGGATCAATAGATCCAAACTGTGGTCCTAGTTTGCCTCTGCAGTGAAACAGTGTGAGCCAGAGCGAACAGCGGACCCTCACAGTAGTAAAGAGACAACAAGCGTTGGCTCAGATGGATGTGCTGGTCTCTGGAAGCTTTATGGATGAACAGCAGCAAGGATCCTAGAAACGTGTAAGTAAAACTTCATTTGTTGCTTTTTTCATTTATTTGGCTTTAAACTTACAAACTGCTTGAATGATTCTTGATTCACTGACAGCTGATGGTAATGTGAGAAGATGGGGGACTGGAACTTATTGGGAAGTATCTTGGAAGAAGTCCACATCCACTCCACCATCGTGGGGAAGATCTGGCTCACCATCCTCTTTATTTTCCGGATGCTTGTGCTCGGCGTTGCAGCGGAGGACGTCTGGGACGATGAGCAGAGCGAGTTTGTCTGCAACACGGAGCAGCCCGGCTGCAAAAACGTCTGCTACGACCAGGCCTTCCCCATCTCCCTCATACGCTACTGGGTCCTGCAGATCATCTTTGTGTCCTCCCCCTCGCTGGTGTACATGGGCCACGCTCTGTACCGTTTGAGGACCCTTGAAAAAGAGCGGCACAGGAAGAAGGCTTGTCTGAAAGCTGAGCTGGAAGGGACGGATCCGGTGCAGGAGGACCACAAGAGAATCGAGCGAGAGCTCAGGAAGCTCGATGAGCAGAAGAAAGTGAGGAAAGCTCCACTCAGAGGCTCGTTGCTTCGTACATATGTTTTCCATATCCTGACCAGGTCTGTGGTGGAGGTGGGCTTCATCATAGGTCAGTGTGCTCTCTATGGCGTGGGACTGTCTCCGCTGTACAAGTGTGAGCGGCTGCCCTGCCCCAACAGCGTAGACTGTTTCGTCTCAAGACCCACAGAGAAGAATGTTTTCATGGTTTTCATGCTTGTTATTGCTGGAGTTTCTTTATTCCTCAACCTCCTGGAGATTTTCCATCTGGGAGTAAAGAAGATCAAACAAAGCTTGTATGGATATAAATATGGAGATGATGACAGTGTGTGCAGGTCAAAGAAAAACTCCATGGTGCAGCAGGGTTGTGTGCTCAGTAACTCCTCACCACAGAGGCTAATGCAGCTCACACAGATGACCTGCTCTGCTGTGTCTGATCCTCATGTGGAGGCGCTGCCTTTTAATGTGGCCTTACTGGCCAATCAGGAGGCTTCCTGCTCCACCCAGCAGCCGGCATGCATGCCCAGCCACATGGACATCCAGGGTTTGCAGCATCTTGGCGCTGTGGAGCGGCGTCACACCCTGGACACCAGGAAGCCTTCCTGCAGCAGCGAGGAGTCGAACGGACCTCACGGTTCAGGCAAGCCGCACTATGCAGGACCCCGACCCACCCTGATGGCCAGCCACATGGAGATCCCAGCAGCGCTGAGGAAGCAGAGCAAAGTCAGTATTTACAAGGAGCTCAGCGACATGAGTGATTCTCCAGACAGTGACCACCATCCCACTGCCAGGAAGTGCAGTTTCATGTCCCGAGGATTGTCGGAGGCCAAGCTGGCCAGCCCGTCTGACAGCGGGGCCTCTCAGAGCGGGACAGATGCCGAGGCCCAGCACCTGCACCAGGGGGAGAGTCCAGCAATGACCCCGCCTCCTCCAGCCGGTGGGAGGAGGATGTCCATGGTGAGGACATGTCCATACTTGTTCTTATATCAACTTCATCTGGATATCAGGCTGACAAGTTTTACTTACAGATTCAGATAAATTATCTAAGTGTTTCCTGCTGTTATCATTAAACAGAGCAGAAAGCTTCTTTATGCAGCACATCTCAGACTGTTCAAAGTGCTTTACATAACCCGATAAAAGCATTACAGAAGGGGCAGAGGAGGCTTTACATTATCAACAAACAAAAAGAAATGAAAGTAGTTAAATAAAACGTAAAACTTCCACAGTGATAAATTCTTTTCATTAAAGGCAGCAAATACGAGGGTTTTTAACCTGAAGCAGAGTTTGTTCCACATGCTCTACAGCAGTGATCAGCAACCCATTTAAGCCCAGGACGTCGTAGCGCCGCATGGCTGGAAGAAAAGATCAACCCTGCTGACGTGTTGCGAGAAGCAGACCATCCAGATCATGCTCACAGGTTCGCATGCATCAAACACTCTGGTCCAGCTTTCAGCTGTGATCAGAACATCCTGGAGCCCTGGTAGAGCAAGGGTCCGCGTATGTTCCTGAACTCTTATCAGTGTGTGTGAGCTGTTTCCCACCTAAGGAAATTATTAAAAGTAAAACCTGCAGTGAGCAGATCATACAAACGAACCAGGTAATGTGTTTAGCAAATGCACCTTCAGGTGAGAGCAGATCTGTTTCCTGTATCGTTTCTGGCTGAACGGATGCAGTCCTTCAATCCATGTGATGGCTGAACACTGTGAGGACCTTGTAGTTCAGCTCCTAACTACAGCTGGTCTGAGGCGGTCTAGGAGGTGTGAGGAGTGGGTTTGAGACGAATGCAGCAGCATCTTCCACTGCCTGACCTCTGCTGCCGGTCTATCCACTCAGCACTGCTTAGGGTGAGAATCATGGCCGTCTCTGATGGACTGGGACATTTCCTCCAGGCTGGGAAAGTCTCACCCTCCCTTTCTGGAGATGTGTGATCCAGAGCTTGGCCTTGAATGCCTTCGCGGTGCTCATCATGTGGGAGAGGTGTCTGTCTTGGAGCTCCCTGCTGAGTGGCTTCAGTCAGAAAGCCAGGTCCAGCAGCCTCTGATACATCCTCCTGATCCATAGTTCTCACATGGAAAAGATGCAGCTTTAGAGACGTGTGGGACGCAAAGTTGAGTTTATCTGGAGAAAGCTGGTGGTCACTCTCGTCTCCTCCAGGCAGGTTGTTAGGGCGTCTGGCCCGGTGGTGGACAGTAGCTGTACTACTTATGTACATTTGAGTATCTTTACAAATATGTAAGTAACCCCAGGGTCAAGTAACAGAACAAATACTCTGATAAAAATTTGAGTATTAGTTTTTTAGGAACATTTCTAGGAAGCTTGTCACTCGTCTCTTTTAGGCCTGTTGACTCAACACTTTCCAGGTAAAACGCAGGAAGATGCAGCAGCAGCGGAATGAAAACTACGTCCCTGCCGGAGAGAAGAGGACCAGAGACCACGTGATGCGCATGCCAGAAGCGTGGCGTGTCGACCGCTGGTCATCTCCGCTTTTTGCTTTACTCCAGAAACAGGTTCTGCTTCAACAGCCCAAATAAATTAAAAAGATGCAGCAACACAAACACGACACGGAGGTCGACACGACTTGGCAGGTTAATCTCTACGTTTTTATCCACCCAAAACTCTGTTACCATGGAAACGAGAGGCCAGAACGTAGCAAAACTTTTACGTTTTCCTGTCCCAGCGTTGTGGCCTAAACGGGGCCTTAGGCTCAGCTCACAGAGTCATGAAAACATGCCATTCTGGTTCTGTGTAGCTCTCTCTCTCGCCTTCATTCAAACAAAACTCTGAAACGGAAGAAGGAGGAAGCGAAGCGGAGAAAGCAGCCGAGGTCATGTCTCAGAAATGCTTCCTGCAAGTTTAAAAGTCCTGTGTTCGAGCAGAACCTTTCACAGTTACCAGGCTCACTCGGAAAACTACAGCAATGTACTCAACTCAACTTTATTTTTAAAGCCTTTTAAAACAACCACAGTTGAAACAAAGTGCTCTACATTAATGGACAATGTACTGACATTAGAACATGTACTTTGTACTTTGGAATACTTGAGTATTTCAGTACTTTAACTTGAGTAAAACTTTGACAGCAACTTGTAGCTGAGTAAGATTTGACTGCTGACGTTGACTCGGGTACTGGAGTTGAAGACTTTGTCCACCGCTGGTCTGTCCGGAGGTAGAGCTGAGTATCATTGGCATAGCAACAGAAAGAGGTTCCACGCTTGCCAACAATGTGGCCCAGAGAGATCATGTGGATAGGAAACAGTGAAGGACCCCACAGGTGGCCTAAATTAAGCCTCCCCCCGGTTCTAGAGTTCAGTCTGCAGTTGGTTGAGGGGGATGTTCTGGTTACAGTGTGGAATGCAGCCGAGCAGGGAGGGTCTGTCCTGGTCTGCAGCATCATCTCCAGACAGCTTCTCATTGCTGCCCTTTAACCGGCTCAGTCACTCTGCCCGACACACCAACAGCTGTAATCAGAATAGGTTCATGTCACTGGAACCACTACAGGAAAGAGCTGTCTCTGCTGCATGGAAAACATAAGAGCTCACAATAACCTGACCTCTGCAAACGCTACCCACTTCTCCTGTTGCAGGCAGTGGATGTCTTCTGCCCCCTACTGACTGAGGAGACGTTCTGCAGGGTAGAGCCCTGTTCGCCTGATGATCCTGTTATTAATAAATTAATCAAGGTTTAAAGTTAAAGTATGTAATGCAGCTGTTCAGAAGGGTGAGCAGAGAGAAACCCACCTCCTACCATCTGGACCATCCCCTGGAGAAATCCAGTCACACATCTTCACATCAGAAACTCTAAGGTTTTACTATGTAAACTGAATAAGTCGAGCATGTTTCTACCCGGGGAGACATTTTTAACGTGTTCCTAATAACAGCAGGCTTCTGCAAACAGCTGCTAGGTGTTTCTGTTAGATGGGTGAAGATGATGGTTTATATTAGTAAAACAGTCATTTTCTTCATGTCTTCTAGCATGTAAGATCTACAGAACCAAGACCCACGTGGACACGAGATCAGTTTTTAGGGTTGCGGCCTGCAAGAAGAAGCAAAGCTGCCTGTCAGGCCATTAACAAGCTTTTAAGCTAAATAAATAAATAAATTGTACCCATCATTATTTTTTCATTTGTTAATCCTGGAAAACCTGCAGTATGAAACAGAAATAAAATGCTATGTTTAGTTATTTAAAGCTTTTATTGGACTTGTCAGCATAATCCAGGTTACTGTGTTTGGTTTTTAAATATTTCGAACAGTGATGAGGACAATAAGTTGCTAGCGGGTCTGCGTGTGTGTGATCTGAACAATAAAACACTTTTTGTCTTGCAGAGCATGATTCTGGAGTTGTCATCCATCATGAAAAAGTAAACTAAAAGTGAGGAATTTGGGCCTTGAGAAGATGTAGACATCAGACCACCAAGCCAGCATCATCCCGACTCTCTGCAGGGACGCTGCTTACTGTAGCGGGAGGCCTCAGCACGCCACCAGCATGGAACAGCCGACACACACTTCACTCCATCAGCACTAGTCAGCATCTGCTTAGCTTTACCTGGACAGATGGCCATTTTGCTCCAAAGATTTGTAGATAGTTTTAGAAAAATTAATTCAGATGAAGATCAGCTGTTTCCTCATAAACCAGAACATGAAACAGGGTAAAGATGTTTGACAGGAGATTGTAAAGGATTGTAAAACTGACCAGAAAAAGAATTAAAGTCTCTACATTTGATACCAGTGTTACACGGCCTATAAATACCAGCTCCACCAGGACACGACGTCCTCCACCCAGTCAGAATGCAGCTACCAGGCCGAGCTGGGGGGGTTTGGGTGGGGGGACCAGAGCTGTCCTGCACCGTTTTTACAGTCACGGGTAAATATTAATGAAATATTCATAAATGAACTTTATTTATATCACGTGCAGACAGACCCAGAAACAAGACAACCGATGATGTCATTTCCCTCGGGATTTACTATAGTTTTACTGGACCAAAACCAGTAGGTACTCCACATCATCTTCATCATCAGGTCCATCTTCATCAGGACCACCATCACCTTCATCATCAGGTCCATCTTCATCAGGACCACTATCACCTTCATCATCAGGTCCATCTTCATCAGGACCACCATCACCTTCATCAGATACACCATCACCTTTATCAGGTACACCATCACCTTCATCAGGTCCACCATCACCTTCATCTGGTCCACCATCACCTTCATCTGGTCCACCATCATATTCCTCAGGCCGCCCTGTGATACGTTGTCCTCCCTTTTTCCGAAGGCAGGTTTTGGCACCATTTCCAGGGAGATTTGTTACCTGGCGATTTATTGTAATTGACAGAGGCTTCCTCCTTCTTGGTAGTGTTATCTGTGACTTATAGCTGTCTGTTAGTTTGCTCATCTCCGCTGTTTTGAATCAGTGGCAAGGTTGTTTTATTTCCACACTCTCCATTTACTTCAATATTGCCTTCAAGATGGCAAACTGTAGTGTAGTGATCTTCTTCAAAAGGTTTTGGTAATCATCTGTGGAGATGGAAGTCATCTTGCCGCTCGTTAGCATAGGGTTAGCACCTTTCCAAGCTACTTAGATTTAGCTGAGTGCTATGTGCAGACTTCAGCTGTGTGTAGGCCACACACACGGAGCGCTGAAGATAAAACAAGTATGAAAAATGTTGCAGTTTCTATTAAAATGCTTTAGTCCCAAAGATTTATGGGTGTTCAAGAGTTATTGTAGGTGGGTTTGTAAGTAAGAAAGGAAAAAGAAATCTGCATAAGAGCAGCTGTAAGCAAGTGTATGGGAAGCAAGAAGTGCCTAAACTGGACATAAAACATTTTCAGTATTTGCTTTTGCATGAGTCATTAAATGGTGCACTGTTGGGGTTTTAATGCACTGAGTCCAGTTTGATTAAAGTGAAGCAGAAATGAATGAGGGATGTGGTCTTTAAAGACCTGTATAATTATATATAGATCATGTTGTTAGAGTAATAGTTTATGCTCTGATCTGCACACATACGGTTTTTCAACTATCCTGTAGGTAAGTGTAATTTCAAGTTTCCATCATACATACAAATCAGGACAAATATTGAAGTGCTGTATATTCCTGAATAAAGCTACATTAAAATAGACATAGACAGAGCCCCTAAACTCCTAATACTGCTGGCTGACAGCAGTTTGGCCCTTGGACCCTCTCAGTGGAAACAGCTCCCACGTTGGCTCCAGACAGCAGACCCTAGCTCCCAGGTTGGCTCCAGCAAGCAGACCCTAGCTCCCAGGTTGGCTCCAGGAAGCAGACCCTAGCTCCCAGGTTGGCTCCAGGAAGCAGACCCTAGCTCCCAGGTTGGCTCCAGACAGCAGACCCTAGCTCCCAGGTTGGCTCCAGACAGCAGACCCTAGCTCCCAGGTTGGCTCCAGGAAGCAGACCCTAGCTCCCATGTTGGCTCCAGACAGCAGACCCTAGCTCCCAGGTTGGCTCCAGGAAGCAGACCCTAGCTCCCAGGTTGGCTCCAGACAGCAGATCCTAGCTCCCAGGTTGGCTTGGAAGCAGAGCCTTCAGTTATGGTTCTGGTTCTGCTGGAGGTCTTGTTAGATGGGACTTTTCTGCTCAGGATGGGGTTAACAACATAATAGAAATTTGAAGCAATCTGATCAAGATTTAGCTTAGCTAAACAACACAGTGCACAAATCATGATATGCATGTTTCTTTATTTCATAGAGAAATGGTGTCTAGACAAAAAAAAGTCATTTATATAACATTAGCAAATGAAATGAATGAAAATGGAGTTTGCACAATACCATATTTACAATGGTTATTAAGTCATTTAATAATTAGGGTGTTGTAGGATTTAAAAATTAGGTAAAAACTTAGTAGAGACTAAGCAAATAACCACTATTTCCAAATGGACAATATCAACACAAAACAGTCATCTAGAAAAATTAGAGAAAAACCCAACTTGAACTACAAGCTTAGGAGCTATTACAATAAAAATGATGCACCAAAAAACTACTAATACAATAATCCATATAATCTGTGTAAAAAGCATGTAGAAAAAACACCTGATGCAGTTTGCTGATACAGTCATTGACCAGTTATGAGAGGTATGAAGGATTTCACAGGTAGATAAGTGTGAGAAAGTCCGCACTGGTTACTCGGGGATGGGGGCCCAGGCCCCTGCATACACTCACTTCACTTGAATGTGAACTATGGCCTCTGCAAGTTCTAAGGCAAATATTGGAGATGCACTTGTATTTATGTAATGCTGACCCTTCCCAAAAGTTGGATGAAAGACAAGGAGAGAGCTCATTCTTTGTCTTTTACACAACACCAATTAAACGGAGCAATTTTTACATGGCAAAATGTGTCAAACATGACATAAAACACCAGTCTGTAAACATACACCATTTTATACGTTACTCAGTGATTTCAGCCTGCAGTCAGCCAGGTTTCCAGAATCCTTTTATCAAATTAAGTCGAGCAATCTATAAAAAGGCATGTTTTTTTTCATATTCTTTCAGAACAACCTTTGGAGTTGCAAACGCCAGTGTTTGTTTCAGAGAAGCAGCAACAAAACGTTAAAACAAACAAGACAAATACACAGAAAACCAGGTAGGAGCTGAGCTCCAAATAACCAGCTGTGAGGGCCACAAAGACCAGTCTGACCTGCACAAAGCAACGTCATAGCAACATATCAAATAACAAATTTAATGGATTTAACTCTTAAAATCTCAGAAACTGGTTTGTGTATCGACCGTGGAGCTAATGAGGTGAAATGAGAAGCTAACTAAATGGGAATTACCACAACTCTGCCTCTGCTCTGCATTGCTTTTCAGCCCATTTTAGCTCATTGTTTTGGTTTAACAGCAACCAAAGTCAGTTTTGTTGACTAGTAGCAGCTGTTTATAGAAAAAAAAGAAAGCTCTGTACTTCCTGTGTACAGCTGGTGTACATCTAATATATCAAGCTAAACATTCATCTGTGGGCACAAACATGACTGAAAGTATAAAAACATTTTACGTGTTTACAGTTTGCTCTTCTGTGCCCTTGTGGCCAATAAAGAAATTATTATTGTTCAGCGTTGAGCCATTATTAAATCAGATCCAGTTTCTGAGACCTGTGTCATCACCATATGGTTCAAACATAGCTCAAAACTCTGTTTTATACAGTCTGAAGCTTCTTTTCTGGTGGATACCTTTCCACTACAATAAATTAGATATATCACACGGTAATATACCGTACAGACATGCAAATTATTATCATTATTATTTTACATTTTTTCAGCTAAAAAAAAGAGAATTTTTTGTCTTTCTTCGGCTTAAACTATTAAAGATTTCTTACTTTAAGGAAAATTTGTTTTTAAATGCTGAAAATCAAACCATTTTGCTGCAGCATGATCCAGACAAATGCCTGGCACTCCGTTTAACTCATGCTTCATCCATAAAAATATATCTGTAAAGATACTTCTGCTGGTATTTTGCCAGGCAGACAGCTTTGGTTTGAACAATGCAGATTTCTGCCAGAACTCCACTGCGATGCAGGCAGTCTCTGTTAACTTTGCCAGAACAACAGTGTCAACAATAACATGGAACTTACGCTGTAGCATGAATAACACCACACCATGTCCATCAGCAAGTGATGCTACTACATTTTTCAATTTGTTTGTTATTTTTTAAATCTATTTATTTCGTTCATTTCGGCAAAGTCAGAAAGACAAGTTCTTTTGTTAGTTGTGAGTGAAGGCAGAAACATCCTAAAACCTGGAAAATCTTAATCAAACGGTACGGGTAGATGCCATCAGAGGTAAAACATTCTTCTGGTGAACTGACCACATTAAATG
Source organism: Melanotaenia catherinae (assembly GCA_037177155.1). Classification (NCBI taxonomy): domain Eukaryota; kingdom Metazoa; phylum Chordata; class Actinopteri; order Atheriniformes; family Melanotaeniidae; genus Melanotaenia; species Melanotaenia catherinae. The sequence goes on along the minus strand of JBAGKM010000026.1, from coordinate 1,382,444 downwards.
TGAGTGGAAAATGTAGTCTGTGTGGTTTAAACAAGACTACTGTAAAATACGTTATGACATTTATCTAATCACCCGGGCTAGATTTTTGCTTTATGCTAAATAAGAATGCAAGAAGACTCCAAAGGCCCTGAAGTGGACAGAAAATGGAAAAGGGACTGCAGAGTGTTGGACTGTTTCACCTCTTCTTCTCGTATCTATGGGAAAGTCAGTTTAAAATTTAAATTTAGGTGTTTGCTGTAAAATTCTCAGGACATCTCAACAGACAACCATGAAGTTTGGCTACATAACAAACGAAAAGGATCAAGTCAAAGGGCCTGCGCTCTCCAACACAACACTCCACTACTCATGAAAATGAAATGACTGTTAGAAAATAAGCTGCATAATGAGTCTCATGCAGATAGTCCACCTACGTTTTTCTGGCAGAATATCAACGCATTTCTGCCTGTCAGTGAAAATAGAAAGAAAAAAATAGGAGAAATCAGGCAAAACAGGCCGAACAAACAAACCACGTCGGCTTACCAAGAATAACCGCTCCCAACACGTATGTGCTGTGTGTGTGTGTTCTGAATGAATGCATGTGAATGTGTGCATGTCTGGGTGTGTATTCTCTACTAAATAAAGAGCAGTCTTAACAATTTAAAGTCAGGAATATAAAACACACTGAAGGGTTTCTCTGTCCTGTTAGGCAACACAAACAAGCTGAAATGAAACTACCGCTAAAATTTACACCAGTAAAAGCCAGAGGAAAAATCCCATCCAAGCTTCAAAGGCTCAATCCCAGTTTTCATTGCCATCATCAAAGGTGCTGCACGGGGACTGGGTTTTTATTTTTCTAAGAATTTACATGTTTCCTTGTTTCTTGTACCACTAAAGCAGCTCAAATATCATGAATTCTTCTCCTGAATAGCCCGTCTCAGGATGGAGGAAATGAATATCTACAAAATTAAATCAAACGTTCATGAGCAGATTTAAAACCGAGGCTAGCTTAGCGGTTTGCAGCTAATCTGTCCAGAGCTGCAGAGCTAACTTTGGATGATGGGGTTCATTATAACTGCAGGTGTTTTAATAGATTATTGATTGCTTTACACAGAGGACAATAAAGCTAAAGGGACTTTTTCAGAAAACATG
>JBAGKM010000026.1:1348652-1365136 GCA_037177155.1 Melanotaenia catherinae | reverse complement strand
TATATACACATTTATGTAGAAGTATATAACTCTAAAATAAATTTGAAAAAATTTAACTACAGATAAAATAAATGTTGCACATTTCATGGACGTTTAGGGTCGGGATGGATGGTTAGGGTGCGGAGATGGTTTATAAACTAATCTTGTTGCGTTTCCACAGCATCTGTTACCTCACATGAGAAGCGGTGTATCAGCCTCAGCTACATAACAACATGACGCCATCACAGCGCCTTTCTTAGGGTAGAACCAGAGCACGACTCAGAAACAAAGCAGGATGAAGGAGGTCATCCACCACTTCGTGTTCTTTCTGCTTGGCGGTGCTTCATGATACCATTTTAAACAGGGATTTAATCAGCTTAAAGGTTTCTCTAAACAAGGAGCCATTCCTGCTTTGCTTTTCTGCCAGGTTGCACAGGAAGGGACTTTTTTTAACCAATCAGTGAAAAGCTGTGTGTCAACCTCCATCCTTTTGGTTCGGGTTGGTTAGATTGGTACCCCAACAAAGATACATCAAGGGTAACAAAAAAGTAGGACGGGTGGTATTAGGGTTCCCTTCCCAATGCCACCCGGCCCTCCCATTGGTGGAAACAGGGCTACAGCATAAAACAGTAGAAATGCTGTGTGAGTGTGGATGAATGCGACATGTTGTGTAAAAGCGCTTGGTGTGGCCAACATGACTAGAAAAGTGCTGTATAAGTACAGTCCATTTACATTATCCTGTTTCATGTAACCATTTGAGTTTTTAAGGTTTTAACGTAGCTACAGCATGAACATGGAGAGAAATAGATCCTGGAAGCAGTCTGGGTTAGTAGAGGAAAATATAAGAATGAAGAGGAAGGACATATTTCTGACTTTTAGTAAAGAAGAAGGACACAGATCAGTACCAGCAGCTCCCATCATATAAAAGTCTGGCTCCTGCCCCGTCTGCAGGGTCACATAGATGCATGCTGCTCTCCATCTAAAGAACATCACCATCACAGTCTTCTGCATTTACACTGTCCTACAGCATTGGGGCTCTGATATTTAGACCCGTTACACAGATCTCCAGCAGTGCATGAAGCAGATTAATAAAGCTCATCTGTGCCCTTTGGTGGTGCTGTAAATCTTGTACTGAACACTCCTGCGTCAACTACATCATGATTTAATGACTGCTAATGCACAGAGCAGGCCGCTGCGATATAATTAGTCATGGAGGAATTGAGTGTGATGGCTACATTCTGTGTTACATGTGATAGAAAGTGTAGAACACTCACCTCCGGCCCTTGCTCCTGCACATGGCAGGACTCGCTGTCTCCCTCTGAGAAGGAGCCTGACTCATCGCTGGAGTTGGTGCCGTAGGACTGCTCACATTTGATCTTGGGGCGCACCTGGTTGAAAAGGGCATCTCCTCCCACATTCTGCTCCTGCTGGTCCACGGTGAGGCAGCGTGCCACGTTGGAGCAGGGCGAGGAGGAAAACTCAAACTGGGGCAGGCTGCAGGGAGAGCCTCCGCTGCCGTCCTCGGCATATGAGTAGGAGGAGCAGGAGCTGGAGGTCCGGGTGCGTGTCTCACAAGGCGGTGAGCGTGGGCACACTTTGATTGGCACTGGACAGCTGGTGTTGGGCCGTGGACGGCACAGGACTGGGGGCTCAGAGGAAGTGGTGCTGGGGGAATAGGTCTGGGAGTTGGGGAGGGACTGGCTGGCTCCAGCCCATAGGCCCTTTGTCATATGCTCAGAGAGTTCCATTTCCAAAGAGTGCCCACCGGGGTAGGAATGCGCTGGTGTTCCCAGACGGTTGCAGGCCCCTGAGGAAAATATGACACTACGACGATCTAGCTCAACTTCCTGTTTGCAGACCCCATCATAGGAAGCAGCCTTGAGGGACAGCCCTGCAGGGAAACCGTCCACCTCTTTTGGGGATGTTACAGACAGAGCCAGCTCCCCAGTGAAAGGCCTTAAGTCTTTTTTATGATCTCCCTGAGAGTTTCCTTTGTCCTGGGGGCAGACAAGTCTGTTGGTGAATAGCTGTTGTGATGTGTTGGACAGACTGGGGAGGTCTGCCCCTTTCTTGAAAAAGGCTCGGAGACAGGACGGGGACTTGGTTCTCTTGGTTCTTTCCAGTGATATGGGGCTGTCCATTTCCATGGCTGTCACGCTGTCCTTTTCCCTGACATCCGGCTCGTCCCCAGACAGGCACAATGAAACGGCCTCTTCCTCTGCCTGCGGTTCAACTTTTATCTGAGCTACAGGCAGCCTGCCCTGACCCGCTACGACCCCGCCAACGCTGCTCTCCGTTAATGTGCTTGGAAAACCTGAGGTACTGGTGTGTGAGGAGGTGTCATTATTGTGCTTGTTACAAGCCCACTGGTATTTCCTGTACTTGGGGCATCGTGGCAGGTCTGATGCTCCATGCCGTTCAAAGTCCAGCCGACCATCTGTGAAGTCACTGGGCATTGTCATCGCTAGCCTTTCATCATCAGGGTGTTGGAGGGAATCAGCGGCATCTGCCCTGGGGGAGGTGGGCCTATCCGCTTCTGACTGCATGCTCTCGTCCTCTGAGTTGTTTGCCACCGCTGCCGCCTTGTGGCAAAGCAGCAAGCTGTCCTCCTCTCGGCGAAGCTGAGCTTCCAGGAAGCGAAAGCACGAGTCCTCCAGGTTGTGCATGCGCAGGAATTCGGCACAGCGGATGACCTCCTGGATGTTTTCTCTGCTGAGTAACAGCTTAGCAGTGTAGGCAAACTGCAACAATGGGGCGAATCCCCTGGCAGTGACCTGCAAAAAAACAGGGAAATTGCCAGCATTACCATCAGCACAGCCATTGTTTAGAGCACTTGGAGTGTGATGAGACAAAGCGACAGCTCCAACGAACATAAACACTGTAAAGTAGCAGTTAATCTTTCTATCGGGTCAGCGCTGCAGATTCTATACAACGGCTAGTAAGATCTGCTGCTCTGGGGATGTAATTAGCCGTGTGTCCAAAACAACTAAAGCAACATTCCAGCTGTCCACCACTGGCGGCCCCGTGGTCACGTCCGTGGTTTAGCACACACCCATTTCTGCCACTGCTCTTTATTTGCTCTTTTCCATTTACTTATTCCAGATGAAATTTGTAAATAGCGGTTTAAATCCAGCCATCTACTGGACCCAACACAAACCTGGAAGGTTGCTTCATGGCTCATTTTACTCTCAACAAGACAATATTTGATCTAAAGAATAAAAATGTAAGATGGCTCTTAAAATGAAGTTGAGATTTGATTTCCACTGTTTTACCAGGCAGTTCCAGTTAAAAGGAACGTTTCTTACCCATGAAAATGCCCAGTAGTGTCCTGTACAGTAAGTGCTCAGATCAGGTCATTGCCCCTGGAGCTTCACTTTCTGTGTCAGTGCTCTGTGTCCTCAGGGTCAGGTGCTTGTAAAGCCTTAGGGTTTGTAAGACCACGGCTCATCCTCGTAGTGGCCATGTGGCAAGGGATGATAGAGGGAAGCCTTCCATTTAGACTTAATGCCAGATAATTAGGTAAACTCCTGAGCCTGCAGAGTTCCAGGCCGCCCTCTGCTGCTCTTGTCACTGAGCACATAGACGAGACAAAACAGTTCGAGGAGCTGGCTTGTCTCCATTTAGAGATCAGCAGTAGCTTCACATTAGGCTGTGCTCATTATACTCAGGATCTATCAGCCAACCCCTGCAGCTCTACCCTGGTTCTGGTAGAGGAATGCAATCAAACTGCACCCTCAGATAGTTACAGAGGATTCGTTCTGGATCCAGGACTGTGTTTGTCTACAAAGCACCTTCTCAGGAGCGGTGTGACATAAAGTCTTTGCATGCAGATGAATGGGATGAGTAGCACAAAGTGGATTTTATGAGCCTAATGATTCGCTGATTGTTTTGCTTCCTTTGTTGGAGGAAAGGATATAAATGAACCTGACATCCACAATCTGAGCACCGCAGCAGTTTCTACAGGTCAAGCAGCATCTGGCTGAGACCCCACTGGCAAAATTACGAAATGTGAACATGTGACTACATCAGAAGCAGCAGTTACTATATAACAAGTAATGATTAATAAATAAATGATTTCTAATCCACTGATCCTGCTGGCCCCTGTGGTACACTCTCCTCTCCTCCATGAATTGTTGGCAATATGATCTCTCTCCTAAAAAGCCATAAATGTGTTTCTTACTTCACTCTCAGCTGTAGCCTTCAGTCTTTCTCTCAGCTGCGGGGTGGCAGCTAGATATACGTCTTGGTTGGATTTACTACCGTGTTGCTCTTTCCTGCACTGTAAATGCAGCACATGCTATATATAGACATTTAAACCTACACTGGGATCATTTCTGTTTGCTTTTGATGAGTTTAACTACGACATGGTCACAGGCAGCCAAGTGTTTAAGATGTAAACCAGCAGATGGTCTCACACATAAAACACTGTCTGTGTATCATTACATGCTTTAAGATTTAATACAAATGTTTTTGGACCTGCAGGCTCTACAACACCTGGTGTTAAATCCTTGCCATCGTGCAGCAGCATCCGGCAGCATGAAGCACCTTACTGTGTGCTCCGACTAACACAGAGCCCAGCAGCTTTGCACATATCATTCATTGTTAAGAAGAAGCTGCTGACTCCAAATCTGTGAAGGGGGATGGTGGGATGGGTGGGTGTGTGACGGTGACGGACTGGGGGGAGGGTTGAGGCTTTGACTGAGCCATCCGCTCTACTGATGAGCACAGCACATCCACTGCACTACTACTGTCCACTCAGGAAGGTGGATGTACACATGTGCATACAAATGTGCATTCGATGTGAAAATAAACCACTTCTGATTCAATCTAAACAGCACGACGTGTGCACGTCGGTGATTTATTGTCACAGCTTTATTTTACAGAAACTGATTAGAGTAGAAAATTTTGTGCAGCAGAGGCAGTGACATCCTCAGTTTTAGGCCACAAATGGTTTAAAAGGAATTTAAAAACACTCATCCTAATGCTTTTATTAGATAATCACTGTCTCCTCCTATAAAAGGCATTTCTCATCATATTTGTAAAGATTTGTGAGGGAAATTATATGTGTGTAATTTTCTGGGATTTAACATGCAGTCTCTTATTTTCAGCACCAACTGAACTGTAACATGTTCCATCTGGATGTAGCTTCATTTTAATCTGGTTGTTAGTAACACTAATCTTGAATGAGTTATGCAGACTTTGGAGGGCAAAATGTAGAAGAAATGAACGTGCTTCACTACTACTGCTAATATATACGGTAGCTACAATCCACGCAGAGTAAATCAGAGCTGCAACTTTAAACACAGCTGCAGCTGAAAAGGTTCAGGATTATTAGCTTATCTTGCTACTTTATGACTTTAAATCATAATATTCATGCAGGAATAAAGACAAAAGTGAGAATCTCACTAAGACACATGTGATACAGGAGATACTCCACTTCTGTCTTTTCAGTTGGTTTTCATCTCTTTGACTTCTGGATTTGAATCATTCTGAGTTATTCATCCAGAACAATGTGTTTTTCATGATGATGTGCTACGGGATGACACATAAACTGAGCTAATTTCCATTCACATACAGTCAACAGAGAAAAAAAATAAACAGAATCCAAACCTCCAACCAAACTATAGAAATGTACCATCAGATAATTACCACTGCAGCCTCACTTCAGAGTCACACGCCTAAATAAGCTGAGGTAGAGTAAAGCTAGCGGCAGCTTAAAAGAGGCTGGTCCGCCGCATCCACAGCAAAGCTGCTGGAGGAAAACTGCTGAGCCTACCAGGGATCTATTTTCAGCTAGTATCAGCAGCTGCTGCCTGCGGGAGCACGTCTTTATGTGTGCCCTGCACCATATGTGATTACGCTATTGTTAAACCAGCACAGTAAAGCTAATGAACAAAAGTCTAAAGAGAAACACAGGAGATGGGCCCCGCTCGGAAACTGTTAAAGGAATAAAGCAGATCTGGGATGACACAGAGTTTCCAGGTCATTAGCGGACGCCCACCACGTTTAAGTTATTAAAACAGTTAAGACAAAGACAGAAATTCATCAGCATGACATAAAACGGACGGACCTATTACAGGGCAGGAATTAAGCGGCCAATCAAACACACAGACAATCTGCATGTCATTGTTAGGAAGCCTTTCATAAACCAGCTGAGCCACACAGCACCATCCCTCCCTTTATTATTCTCCCCCTGCCCTCACCAACAATCCTCCAATTATTTCATCCTTTTGCCTTCGCAGAGGAGAGGACTGATTCATGCAAATGTGCTGGGCTAAATTCCTGCCTGTTATGCATGCTAATGACACGACCTGGCATGACGGTGGAATACATCTATTCAGAAGAGAAAATCCTCCATCTCCACTGGAGACAGAAGATCCGCTGAGTCACTTCACCTCTGCGTGCCCAGACAAACAACAACAAGGCGTCAAAGACACGCCACTAATCACTAATGGACGTGGTAGACTGGAACTACACGGCGTCTTGATGCAGTTTGTTATTCACTGCAGATGTTATGTCAAACAGCTGAGTGTGATGATAATTTAGCAGCATCCACAGAAGTCTGGGTCTCTGAGGAACAAAGTTGGATGGAGGACGTCCAGTCTGAAAGAATTCTCCGTGACAGCAGCAGCTCCGACGTTCCTGGTGCTGAGCTGAGGGGAAGTGAACCCCCCCTGACAGTGGATTAAATCAGATAGTGTATGTCTAATCCTCTGCCAGTGCAGCTTACAGGAAAGGCCAGACACTGGGGAGGACATGACCCCATGTCTACACTGTTTAGGACTTAACAAAATCATCGTGCTGCTAAAAAGAAACAAAGTGAATCTTTTCTGTGTGCATTCACACACCAGAGCAGGACTTGCAACTGAAAAATGTTTGAATTCCTTTTATTATGGAGGATGTTTGCTGCTTAACTGTGCACGATTTCTGAGGTTAAATGCAAAGAACATAAGCAAGGTAATCACACCACCGGCTGTTGCCTGGTCGGCTGGCTACTGAAGGTCCTCCCCTGCTCTACCTCACACTTTCAAAGACCTGGCCTCGTCTCTGCCAGCTTGCTGGGTGAGAGGTGTGCTTGTGTTGGCTCAGAGTGAGACCCCCTGCTGGTACAAGGAGGCTGGGTATACATGTGAGTGCAGCTCATCATTCCTAACACCCAACCCCCCATCAGTGGGGGAAGCAAGCCCTGCTCCTGGCTCCTTGCTACCACCATCTGTTATGTGTGTGATTGTACAGGCCAAACCCCTGGTATGAGGCCAGTCTGTGTGAGGTACCTTCAGGTTAGCAGGCATGGTACAGCCCCAATCACGCTGAGGCGAGAGCATTTCCTCTGCCAACAGCTGGATGATTCCACAGTGCCTCCCCATCTCTACACAGCTACACCTTTCCGTAAACCAAGTTTGGTTCAAATCTGCTGAACAGAGGTAAAGGATAAAGGGCCACTGTGAAAGGAGTAGGTGCATTACACTGCATCTCTGACTTCACTTTACATCTGTTGATGAACAAGGACAGCCAATCATTCATGCCTCTTCAGGAACAGGTGAACATGTGTAATCTTAAGGTTCATTGCTCAGTAAAACTGTTTTTATAGCAGTCCAACATGATAACTTTCCAAAACCAAAAATCCAGAAAGCCCACAGAGGTCACGCAGCGCACTGCAAGGCACATGAGGTACATCTGAAGCTCTCTTTGTATCTGGGATTCTAGCAAATTGTCCCAGTACACATGAAGAAGAGAGCACAGGTCTGAGCATGACCTCCAGACTCGGAATCTAACCCGTGTCTAAGCTCTCAATGAGATGTCAGCACCGCACAACGCATGAAGTTTCAAAGCTTTATCACAGTATGGTCATAAAAACAGTCCATATGATGCATTATTTAAGCTGGAATGCAGCTTTTTACCCTAAAACTAAAACATGTCTGTTTCAGAACTACCAATAATGATGAAGATGATATTAAATCTACTTCCTCATGAAGCCTGATCAAACCAGTCCGTTGGTCACATTACAAAGACGTCTTAAAGATGTCACTGACATGAAAAATACTTTATTTATACCAGAAGGAAATTACAATGATGTAGTATGGTTTTTATCTCCCGGAACAGAACCAGAGTTCTGAACCGGCCTTCTGGGTCAGTTTGTTCAGTCTCTTAAGTCTTCTGCAGACACCGCAGAGCTGACTGAACTTTCCACCACAGACTGAAGGATCTGAGCTTCCTCCTCTGTTCTTCCTTCTAGATGCTTCTGTGTTGCATTTCCAGTCCAGTCTGTTGTCCAGGTCATATCCATGCGTCTGTAGTCCTCAACCACCTTCATCTTCCAAGATGGAAGTACTGCTTGTCTTGGTCCTGTTTCTCCTGAAATCTACAAATATCTCCTTTATCTTGTTTACTTTCATGACGAGGTGATGGTTTCTGCTCCGTCTCACAAACTGCATGACCAGTTCTCTGTACTCAACTTCTTGTATCAGAGTATTTCTGCAGATGACAGGACTCAGAGGTGGAGGTCTGAGGTGTCCAGCATGAAGAGAAGTGGTGAGAGTTCAGTCCCTTGTGGTGGGAAAATGTGTTCTATCTTAATAATCATAATCATAATTTCCACAGCATTTAGAATTTTGAGAAATTGTCACGAACTCAAAATCTTAAAATTACTTCACTTTTAATGCTTGAAAGGTTTCTTACACATTCATGCTGCATGAAACTGCGACATGGCACAACTATACAGGTTGTTAATGTTTATAAAGTGACAGGAGGGAGCGGATGGTGGATTTGCACCACAACCATGCAAGCATCCTGAGACTTATCCACACATAGTTAGGCCTGAAAAAGAGTAGGATTTGTAGCAGATCTGCATGGTTTCACCCAACAAACAGGAAAAAGTTCTAAGTAAATTTCCAGACCTTTGCTGGGACACAGCTATGCTTTAAACATGTGGACAAACACACCGCTAACAGGGCTGGGTATGTCGCGCTTCACATCTCAGCGTATTAGTCCTACTTTAATTGATACACAGCTTCATTTCCAAACACCTTCCATGAATGTTCTTCTTCTCTTTTTTCTGTCTCTCTCTCATTGTAATCAGCAGCCCTTACAGCCAATCTGCTGGCCATAAACGTGTCTGCAGCCTGATGATGTACGGCTCGCAGAATTACCTTATCTGCCTCTGATTTACTGTGCCTCACAGGTAGAGCGACAAAAACAGCCTCCACACCTCTGTTTCATCCATCTATCCATCCCTTCATCCCCCAGCCCCTCACACATCCTACACTCCTTCTTCAACCTTGTTTTTATCACTCCTCCATCATCCCTCTTCTTATTATCTGTTTCTCTGGATCTACTTCATTTCTTCATTTTTCTTTTCCATCTTTAGAGTTTATACCATCTTTGATTAGTTTTCCTTTTGTTTCCACCTGTTTTCTGGTTTTCTACCACTCTACATTTTCCACCATCCCTCTCTGCATCCACTCACTTCATTTATCTCTATTTTTACTCTTCATCTCCATCAGCCTCTGCTTTCATCCGTCCTTTTATCTGTGAGCTAAAGGGAGCTCAGATTTCTGTGTGCTAGTGGGAGCTGTATACGTTCTCATGCATGTTACTCGACCTCCTTTTTTTACCTGCACTTTATTCTCATTGTTTAATCTGCTCCCTACACGTTTTTACTCTTCTGTTCATTTTACATATGTCTTCTCAGTCCATCCTCCCATCTTCCTTTTAATGTCCCCAAACTATGTTTTTTTTTTTACTTTTTTTATCGATGGTCATTCTTTCATTTCTCACCTTCTTTGTACGAATCCTGATTTTCATTGTTTCTTCCTTTCAAACCACCTCATCTTTCCTAATTCTTTTCATATTCTCACCTTTTTTGTGCTTTTTCTTCTTTTTATTTTCAGTATCTTATTCTCACACACACACACACACACACACACACACACACATATACACAGAGAAACACCCGTAGTTGCCGTATACCAGTAATTACAGCCTTCCGTGGTTGTTTGTTGTCTCATTTAAGAACAAGACTGAGATTCTTTGATCAGAAACTGCAGAACGGAGGGCATGTCTGTGTGTGTGCTTGGAAAGTGTGTGTGCCTTGATGTATGAATACAAATGAGTGAAATGATATCAAAATGTGGTTTTGATTGTGTGGCTTTAAGAGCAGAAATGGGAAGGGGGATGTAATTAAGTCACCAGGAGAAGAGTAACTGTGTGTGTGTGTGTGTGTGTGTGTGTGTGTGTGTGTGTGTGTGTTTGAGAGAGAGAGAGAAAGTCCATCTGTTAATGAGTTTTGTTTTTATGCGTCTATTTTTCGTGCTCATGCATAGCCGCACTAATTTACATTCATGTGTGACTTCCTGTGTCCATGAAATGTGTGTGTGTGTGTGTGTGTGTGTGTGTGTGTGTGTGTGTGTGTGTGTGTGTGTGTGTGTGCTAGATAGATAGATAGATAGATAGATAGATAGATAGATAGATAGATAGATAGATAGATAGATAGATAGATAGATAGATATTACAGAAAATGACACATAAATGGGAAGACACTTTGAAAAGGTTTAAAAGTACTCATCTGGTTATTGTTATGTCTAGCTGATGCTATGTTTTGTCCTTAGTGATCAGGTAAGTATCAAACATCAGTTGTAAAGCTTAATGTGGCTCCGCCCACCCCTCCTCATACCGGAAGTTTAGCTGTTGTTGTCACACTGGAAGAAAATGGCTGCTGCTCCGACTTTTTTTCAATGAAGACACTGATATTTCAATTTCATTTTATTTTCTTGCATTGGAGCTACTGTCGACCGCTATGCAATCCTGAAGGCAAGTCGATCCTATTCGCTGAGACTGACCTCGCTGTATCAGGTTGTTTCTCAGACGACGTAAGACCGTTAGCGTAGCTAATAACTTACTGCTTTCCTACTCGGAACGGGCTAGCATGCTAACGTTAGCTATGTTAGCCTCAACGGTCAGGCATCAACGAGCTTGTTGCTATTCAGCCACTCTCTGGACTTTGCTCATATTCACTGGAGTTTCACTACCCATATATTTCGCCTTTTAATAACAAAGGACTAGGTTGCACATATTGAATTTGCTTAAGGATCTAAATTATAAGTTTAGGATTAAACAACTTGGAGAAAACACTTTCGCTCGCCAGGCATCATAGCTGTTAGTGTTTTGCATCTGATTGCCAGACACACTATTTGACATCAGCACAGTCCAAACAATTTAGCTGCGATACTTGGTGCATTTCTCGCTAATTTACCTAACATGTGAGTTTGTTTTGCCTTTCTGCTTGCAATGCATCTTCTGGTTTACTGTGCAGGGGGTGAATGGTCACTCTAGCAAGGTGACAGTGTGGGGCAGAAAGGACAGCATCGTATACTGTCATTCGCCTTGCAACTGGCGGTGGACCACAATGGTAAGTTATATCTATCAAATCATTCATCGCAACATATTCGGTTAACTCCCATTATTATTATAATTAAGGTTTTCATCAGATAGAAAAGATCCTATCAGAAACCTTGCACATGCTTTGTTTTCTACGAGTTTGTTTCCATATTGACAGACTTATTTAATTTTTTTTCTTAAAGCAACAAGTATTGGAATATGCATTGGATCGAGCCGAGGTATGATGTTATCTCAGGTTTCTAATTCTTTGTGTGTATCGAGTGAGATGTTAATAACATATAAACTGTTTATCTACAAGCAACAATAACATTAATCATTCACCAAACATGTAAGCCAACCTTATCTATTCAGTCATTTTGAATATGGTACTTTTTTCTCTTGCATAGTACATTGTTGAAAGTGCTCGACAACGACCAGCCAAAAGAAGAGTTTCATCGGGTGGACGGAAGAGTTTGTATCAAAAGCTCTATGAGCTATACATCGAGGAATGTGAGAAAGAACCAGAGTTAAAGGTTTGTATTTGGAAATTCCCCCCTACTGACCAATAACAAAGTACGTATAAGCAAGCAAAAGAATTATTGTGGTCTTCTCAAATAATCATATGAAAATTTTGTGTTGAAATTCATTGCACAAAACATAGAGAACCATTATCAGACAGATAATAATCCTGGTATTTGTTATTGAAATGTAGGATTGAACTTCTATGTGCTTTTGTTTGCTCTCTCATTAAAGAATCTGAGGAGAAATGTGAATCTACTGGAGAAGCTGGTGTCTCAGGAGTCTGTATCATGTCTGGTGGTCAATTTGTACCCAGGGAACGAAGGCTATTCTTTAATGCTCAGGGGCAAAAATGGATCTGGTATGACCAAAGAAACTCAGATTCCTCCATTTTTTTTTATCTGTGAAACAATGTTGTGTCATCTATAAAAATCTATGTTTCTGCTACTTTCTAGATTCTGAAACCATCCGCCTGCCATATGAAGAAAGAGAGCTGTTGGAGTACCTGGATGCTGAGGAGTTACCTCCTATTCTGGTGGATTTGTTGGAGAAATCACAGGTAGGTATACATAGTGAGTTTTTAAATATTGCTAGTAGTCATTTTAAGTCAAATGTGAGGTGACATATTTGTGAAGCACACAAACGTTCCATATTTAAATCAATTTAAATATGACAGGCTTCAGCTCTTGATATCTTAAAATAGCTTCTTATTGTGTTTTGCTCAGTAATCTTCTTTTTTCGTAACCACCTGTTAAATCATTTCTGATATGTATACTGTGTCTCAGGTGAACATCTTCCAAAGTGGCTGCGTAATAGTAGAGGTGAGAGACTACAGGCAAACTGGTAATACCAAGATTCCCACCTGTCAGAGCAGACACATCCTGCTGCGGCCAACCATGCAGGTAATATTTGGTTTGTAGAGCGTTATGATAAGAAATTAGTTGCGCGGTTGGACGTTGACGTACATGTTTTTGCTCCCATAGACTCTAATATGTGATGTCCATGCCATGACCAGCGACCATCACAAGTGGACACAGGTAAAGTATCATGTTGATTATTTTATGTCTGTGTGAGTAACATATAATAAAAGCTTTTTCATATTTGCTTCTTTAATTCACCTATATTCTCACAGCCTAAAACATTTTGTTGTATCCATTCATACCAAATGTACTTCATGTTGCTTTTTTAAATTACTCTATTCTGCTGTGTATGTGTGAGTTTTTTAAATCAGGTTTTTTCTGTCCTTTCTTCCCTGCTTTAGGATGACAAATTACAGCTGGAGAGTCAGTTGATTTTGGCCACAGCTGAACCTCTGTGCCTGGATCCCTCAATTTCTGTTACTTGCACAGCCAACCGACTACTCTACAACAAACAGAAAATGAACACTCACTCTATGAAACGGTAACAAATCAACTCACACAGTGTTGGTATATATATGTGTGTGTGTGTGTGTTGCTCTGTGGCTCACAAAAGGGGGGGAAGTAGATGGCTAGATGGCTGGATGAAGGAAACCATTGATTATAAACATATTTGTCTATTTGCATTGCAGATGTTTTAAGAGGCACTCTCGAGCTGCACTGAATAGGCAGCAGGAGCTGTCCAATCTGCCCATGCCACCACAGCTACGACTTTATGACTACCTACAGAGGAGGAAGGAGAGGAAACCTGCACCTGTCATAGACCTGAAGATCTCAAAAGCTGGAAATGTAAGTAGTCAATTTGGCAAGGATTTTGTTTGCTGCAACAATCTGAAAGGATCTTGGGTGCCTCACTTATGGGGGTCGGGGAACTACTGGATTACCCTATCCTTCTTTCTGCTGATTATTTTTATAGTGTGTTGAAAGTGTGGTCTTGCATTATTTATATGTGTCTGATAAAAGTGCTTTTCAAACTCACTAAACACATTTTAATGCGTTTATCTTTTCATGGTGTTGTACTTTGGATTAGAATTCAGTTTGAGGCAGTCTTGCTTCTGACAGTATCTTTTTAACCATGGGAAGATCAAGAGAGGAATTCTTATTAGTCACTTGTTCAGAAAGACTAAGACTATATTTTTATTGTAAGCACCAGTACACCCCCTTCTGTTTTCTTCCCTTTTTTCCCATCAAGATTAAAATGTTTTCTGAGATGTTAAAAAGACTGTAGAATAACATTGGAAAATAGGTTTATGCATGATTATTGCATGTTTTCTCTTGTTTTGAGGGTATTTCTATACATTTTAGTTTTGTTTTTTGTCTGCTGCTGCCATTTTTGCCTCTCATCACTGTAGTGTGTAGACATGTGGAAGCAGAGCAACTGCCAACTAACTGCACCAAAGGAGATTGATGTAAGTAGTTCAGTTAAACTTCAACACTGTTTTTTTTATCCTTGATCAAAGCTTAGTAGGATTATGTAAGTTTTAGATTATATCAAACTTTGTGTGATATTTTATTTCTTTATTTTAGGTGGAAAAGTATGCTGTGGTTGAGAAATCTTTGCAGTTGGAAGACTCTCAGCCCAACACTGTCTGGCCTGCTGAAGTAAGTTTGGCAGCAGCATTCATACTCCCTGAGGGTACAGATTAATCATGGATGTTTTCTCTCAGATATAAGCAGGGAGGGTTTGCTTGAAATGTGCAAACACCCGTAAGAGAACTGAGCAAAAATTTACTTTTTTGCAGCTACATAAAATAAGATAATCACACAGGCTTCCTTTTAGTATTAATGTAAGAAAATATAGAATCAGGGATGTGTAAGCAGACTGCAGTAAATGTACACTTTCAAATTCACACCTGCTTCTAGTATTTTGGACAAGAACGACCCAACTGGATAGTCAACAGACCATGTCAGGAACACACTTTGTTCCTGCTCCATGATGGAGCTTTTTATGACAGTGTTGGCACATATTTCCATCATACTTTACTGGAAAGTCACTAAAATGAATGACTTCATACGGCTGTTTAGACCTGAAACTTCACCATTTTAACCCTGCTTCTTTTCTCCTATAAATCCCAGACCTCCTGTATTAAGATATTTTATTACATTTAAAAAGTTACAATTTTCATGGTAATTATGTTAGCTAAACATTTTCCAACTTGTTTTATGTGCTCGTTCCTTTCCAAAATTGAAAAACTAAACCAAATTTAAGCACAGGAGTTGAAGATGCTTGCATCTTTAGACAAATTTCCAACATAGATAATATAAGTAGATTGTTAAAACATGCTCATTGTTTATTTATATATGCAAAAATAGTTTTTACTCATTGTAACATGGGAAGCACACGAGAAGGAGATTAATCTTAACATCAGGGGGGTTTTTTTGTTTTGTTTTTTTTTGTTTCAACAGGAAATTATAGATGACTATACATTTGAGTGTGAAGTAGGAGGCCAAGCTCAGAAGACCAAGGTGTCCATCTTCCAGTCAAAAGGAGACCCACTGGTTTATGGGAAGATCTACTGCACTAAAGAACCAAAATCAGAGGAGGATAGCACAGATCTAAAGCTCATACATCCTCCGTAAGAACACTCAAAACAAATTTAATATATTCCTGACAGAATATAAGATGCCACTCTGAATGCACTAATCTTAATCTGTTTGATCCCTTTTTCAGGTTTCTCATAGGGTCAAAGATAGATGCAGAAAGGTAATCTAATTTTTTGGCTTTTTGTTCAGACACTAATCCTGTCAAAAGCACAGTTCTTTTGTGCGGAGACCACAATGGAAAGCATGATGTTTTTTGTGTGCTTTTTGTTGTCTGTTTCATAGGTTTCTTACTCAGTACAAAGGAGTGTATGAGAGAGATGTGAAATGTCAGGTCAAGATGTCTCATAACTCAGGCAACGTGGGACAAGGGCCTCCCTCCCCCAGCAAAGATGAAGTAAGTGCCTCTGTTATTTTTCAGTGGAAAAAGTTGAAGTAGTCTTTTATTAATTACAAGTTTCAGGGAATTTGTCTGAGGTAATTTATGGTGCTCATTGAAAGGGTGATGGTGTTTCTCCACTGGTCCAGACGTCTGTGTTGGGAAAAGGGGTGAAACACAGACCCCTTCCCATTAAACTGCCTTCAGGATCAGGCAGCAGCTCCTCAGGTATATTCAATAAAGACGTTTTAAACAGTAAATTTCCTCCGATTGCCATCTAAGCAACTCTTCACTCTAGAAAATATTCTTGAATTTCACTGAATGAAATTGATACATTTACAGTTGTGGAGATGTTTACTGAAAGTGTGATGTTAATATCTCATTTCAACTTGTTTTTAGGTAATCCATATAATTCGCAAACCATTAGTAGTCTACTTAAGTGTCCTACGCCGCCACCTCCAGCCAAAAGCCAGTCTCTTAACAGGAAGCACTCCATGGAGTTAGGCCAGGTGGGCCTGTTGTCACCTGCTTCCCTCTCTCCAATGGGATCCACTCATGGGAGTGAGTATAGCCAAGTCTAGCATCAGTTTTTCACATATTTTTGAAAAATTACTATTATATGAGTCCAGATGTAGAAGACGCACTACAGAACTTTGCAGACTTTCTCAGTGGCACACCACCTATCAATGGTTAATTTGGTTAATATAATAGATGTTATAATAGATGGGGGGGGGTCCAAATGGGTCATATAATAGTAATTTTTCAAAAATATG
>JBAGKM010000026.1:1080655-1093270 GCA_037177155.1 Melanotaenia catherinae | reverse complement strand
TAACATCTGCACATTGACCCAAGGTAGGCCTTTGTTCCACACATAAACAAACATAACTCCACTAATATTTGATTAATTTTATAAAGTATCATCATAAAACAATATTGTAAAACCATACATAATTTCAAAATACGAAACTAAAGTTAATTTACTGTATTTTTAAAATGTTGCAACCGTCCCCATGGTTGGGGTCAGTTGCAACATCTGACTTATTCCATTCAAATAAATACTGTGACCGATATGTCATATGTACTCGTCTTTAAATGGTATGGGATAATAGTAGACAGATGTAAGTTCAACATATAAAAAGTTGGCACGTCTAATCCAAATGGTCTCTGATTAACTGAGAGAAATTAAAAAATTGTTGCAACTGTCCCCAGTCTCCCCTACTATATAATAAATCCCTTTTGTGTGAAGTACTTTCTCCCAAAAGCCAGAAAAGGCTTGGTGACTGTTGATCTGTGTGTAATCTCTACAAAGTTCGTTTATTATGAAATATACAAGTGACAGCAGGTCTGTCGCAATGAAGAGAAGGTCTGCAGTGAGAAAGAAAAAAAACATAAAGAGTGAAAAGACATGGGACGTAGCTGTTTACGTAGTATTGGGAGCAGAAATGGGCCTCTAGTCTTTCTCCTCCTGGCTGTCACTGGAAATAAAAACAACTATTCTTCCTTCAGTTATCAATTAAAACCTGTGGACAACAAAAGCTAAACTGTCAAGCTAAGAATGCTAAATTATGGAGTTCATAGGCAAGAAATTTAGACAGTGTACTACTAAGATGCATGGATGCAGGTTACTGCATGCAAATTTAATTTTCCTTCAGGCTCTATGCTTGATTTATTTTGATGTTGTTTTATGATGTAAAGTTAGTTGTAAAGTCATAATGCAGGCTTCAGGACGTAATTTAGTCTTCTCTATTGTATTATACTAAGGAATATTCAGAAATTTCATTTGAGGAATTTATTGTGATGATAAGAAAGCCTGTTAAGATATACAACATAGGGGTGATGAAAGCTGGTTGGAAGCCCCTCTGTGGAATTTAGCGTCTGAGTGTTACATTTATGGTTATAAACATAATCTCATTCATTGTTGCACTGAAAGTCATTCATAAGCATTAATGAGAAAGTTGTTAATAGCTAGCAAACAGTGTCTCCTCCATGTTTCCAAGTCCAGCTTTCAACAAGCCTTAAAAATGTCAACTTAAACAGAGGTTCGTCTTAATTTAAAATTCTGTTCCCAGTGAACAGTAATTCATCAGCAACTAGAAGAAAACCATGTTTGAAGGCTCATTTATGTTCCAACATCCAACCAATCAGTGCCTTGTTCTGCTGCTATCACCAGCTCCTTTCCCCAGGGTTCCACTCCGTCACAAACAGACTAGTTTAAGTATCATTAAAGCCTTGTTATGCAGATAAGCACCAACAGTGGGAAAGATTTCTGCAGGCCGCTTCTTCTGCTGTGCCTCAGTGACAGTAAAGAGTTTTGCCTGAAGATGTTGCGCTATCATTTCATCCGACCTACTCTGCGGTATTCAGCATGATTACATTTAGCCTACGTACAGAGATTTGCTGTTCCTCTAAATATGATCGATTATAATTTCCCCGTGATCTTAAGGTTTGAAGTAACCTTGCTTCCAGAGCTGCTGTGGCTCTCCGAGGGGCTAATCAGGTGTGTCAACTCTGACAGCACAGTGTGTGCTGCTGCCCTTTATTAGTCATAACTTGAAATAGAGCAGCACAGGTGTCGCGTTGGTGGTGACCTTCACCTTGACCAGCAGCACATCCATGTTATTAACGCCTTCAGTGGAAGGGACAGCACGGGGCAGGTCTGCAGCAGCCTGCAGCTGATCAGAGGTGATATATCAGCTCCAGCAAATTGCCACACTTTACTGAGAATATGATGGTGTTTTGTTTTTGATATTGAAGATGAAACTGCTGCTTTTCAGTATTAATGTTAACTATACCACCGTTGGGTGCGGAGCAGAGGAAGTGGGACCATGAGCTGTAAATAACAGAATATAGATGGGGTAGTAAACAGTTGTTAGGCTTCCTCTATAGACAGCCGTCATTTCCATGGCTGAAACCATATATATAGCTGTGATGACAAATTCTATGAAGTCTAGAAATTGCCAGCAGACACTAGCCAGAGGCCTGAAAATGTGGATCTTAAACTGTATCAAAGAGTGAGCAGGACTCCTGGAAAATCTCTTGCAGAGCCAGAGAAAATTAACCTGCGAGAGTCCAGTCCCCATTACTGCATCGCTGACAGAGGGTCACCATCTGGCAGAGATCTATGGCACAATTACCTGAGGCGCTACAGTGACAGTGTGCAACATAAAGGACCTTAAATGGAATCTGAGCAGCAGCTGAATTGTGTGAAGAGAAGCAGCTTTGGAAATACATACGCACTCCGTCCTCTATGAAAGCATCAATTTTGTTTTTAACTTCCATCATCAAAGCAGTTGCTGGCCTCGTGGCTCCATTGTTGCTGTTTGAAATTAGATTATTTGTTATACATTTTCTGTTTACATCTCAGCAACTTCAGCTCTGACTGCAGCACAATGTTTGCTTTTAATTTTTCACAAGACAAGCACTTCTGGAAGAAAACGTAGGGTCAAACACCACTGCCGGTAAAATTACACCTTGATTTGTTGTTGCTTTCTTTGGTAACTTCTTTAATCATGTAAATATTTGAATGTAATCTCATCTGCTGGGATCAGTTTCAGCCTCGCTGGCTTTCTATGCTAAACAGATGAAAATGCCTCATATTTCTGTCTGAAAAAGAGCATTAAGAATTAAATAAAATGCAAAAAAGCACAGCACAAACATCTAAGTAAAGAAGAAAAAAGTACTAAAAATAAAAAATAAACAGACAAGAGTAACTAAGAAATAATAAAACAAATAAAGATTCAATCGAGTGAAACTAAAGGAAATGAACCCTTTAACCCTGTTCCTGTACATCTCAGCAACACGAGGTCTAGTTTAACACTTTCTGGTTCATAATGCAGGAAATTCTTCTGAGATCTGTTATGTGTTGCAGGTGAATGAAAAAAGGTTTCAGGCTCATCTAAAGACAAAAGACTTAACATTTTCAGGATTAATATAAAGCAGAACTAAATCCAAAACCATGCCCAGAAATACAAGAGAATGTAGTTTATGTTATAGAATAGAATAGAAATACTTTATTAATCCCTTTGGAGAGTCCTCAGGGAATGAAAAATTTTAATAGAATTGAATTTTAAATGAAAAGATCAGTTAGACATATATGTGCACTGTGGCAAGTTACAGATAACAAAGAAAAAACCAGGAGAAAGATGACGGGTATGAACATTAATCACAATCTAAATGCAGGAGCATGTGCAATGTGTCTCCTCCGACGGGTCACAAAGATCCGGAGCGACCCCATCCAGCCGGACCCTCTGTTCACCACCGTCCCCTCTAACAGGCTGAGTTATAAAAGCCAATGGACCAGCAGACTCAAGCACAGCTCCTTCCCCATGGCTGTGAAGAGACATAACACATGCCCCCCATCACCTTTATTACTGCGCAGTGATTTGAATTTTATTTATTTATGTACATGTGACTGTTTATATGTATTTAAACCCTGATGTACAATGACTATACAACTATCTATTTTATGTGTGGCTGCAGGGCAGAATGAATTCAAGGATGAGGCATCACACAGCTGGCAGTTATCTAATTCATTCATTCATTTTATACAATGCAAACATGAGAAAAGTTTTAACAATGGTTTGCATTTTGTGACTGAAATGAAGTGAAAGTTGAGGCTGAAATGTTCTCAAAAGGTTTAGAAGACAAAGTTTTCTCCAAAGTAACCCTCTCCGAGGAAACACGACAGTTCTTTATGCTTCAGTGATAAGCCAGATTTGCCAAGTATGTCAGGCTGGAAATTTGTGGTCTGAAACCTTATCCTCTGCAATCTGTGTCAGTCAAATCCATTTGACAAGTGGCATTTCAGACAGAAAGCTTTTTTTCTTTTTCTTTGCTTTGCACAATCACAAAACTGCTTTGTCTGGAAGAAAATGGATTCTGATGCGAAAGGTATAAAAACAATATGGTTGCACTGATTGACAAAGCGTTATCTGAAATCTAAAACAATGTTTTTGCAGCTACAGCATGACCAGATGTGTCAGTGGAAAATGTTTTGAGACACGTCGCTGAATAGAAACATCATAAAAACCCAGACCTAATATGAGTAAAGCTCCATTTACTAACCAATTACTTTAAATTCCAACATGGAGGCTGGTAAATAAAGGTTTGCGTGTTGTGTACAGTGCAAACAGACAGATGCAGGAAGTATTCATGCCATTTCCCTGCTGAGAAATAAGACAGTAAAGATCCAACTGCTAGCTAAATGGGATAAATACGTTCATATAAAATGTGATATATGGATATATTGCTTTTAGTCATTCATACCAAATTAATAAGAAATGAGAGCCGTGCATATGAAATAAGGGAGTCGCTTTCTGTTATTTTATGATTTATTATCATTTATCAGTTTGTGACTAAACCAGCCGGTGTTTTGCATGGAAGGAAAGCCTGATCAGTCCCCTTTACAACCAGGTCAAACTGGTAAGGATGGTGCTTCTATGGGACAAAATAGAGCTTAACATGGGGAATATCGTTGAAGAGTCTTGGCTCATGGTATAACATGGGGAAATTCCCTACAAAGAGGTGCCAGAATAATGTTTTCAGGTGGGTTTTCACTGAGTTTCAGATTCTACCAGGCGTCAGAAAGCAGATGTATGACTGGAACCTGACTGATAGACGGACCTGTGAGAATTCTGGAGCCAGTGGTGATACATAACTCCAGGATCCAATATGACGAGATTCTCCACTAATAAACCAGGATCATCACAGAGAACTTTTCGAACCTGGGATCCTGGTCCATGGTATAACGTGGTATAACCGTCTTGGTCCATTGTATAATCGTCTTTGCTCGTGGTATAACTGTCTTGGTCCGTGGTATAATTGTCTTGGTCTGTGGTATAATTGTCTTTGTCCGTGGTATAACCGTCTTGGTCCATTGTATAATCGTCTTTGTTCGTGGTATAACTGTCTTGGTCCGTGGTATAAAGGTCTTTGTCTGTGGTATAATGGTCTTTGTCCTTGGTATAATGGTCTTTGTCTGTGGTATAAACGTCTTGGCCTGTGGTATGATCGTCTTGGTCAGTGGCATAATGGTCTTTGTCTGTGGTATAATCGTCTTGGTCTGTGGTATAATTGTCTTGGTCCGTGGTATAATTGTCTTTGTCCGTGGTATAATCATCTTGGTCCATTGTATAATCATCTTTGTTCGTTGTATAACTGTCTTGGTCTGTGGTATAATCGTCTTGGTCCGTGGTATAATCGTCTTGGTCTGTGGTATAATGGTCTTTGTCCTTGGTATAATGGTCTTTGTCTGTGGTATAAATGGTTGGTCTGTGGTATAATCGTCTTGGTCCGTGGTAAAATGGTTTTTGTCTGTGGTATAAACGTCTTGGTCTGTGCTATGATCGTCTTGGTCCGTGGTAAAATGGTTTTTGTCTGTGGTATCATCGTCTTGGTCTGTGGTATGATCGTCTTGGTCCGTGGTATAATTGTCTTGGTCTGTGGTATAATGGACTTTGTCTGTGGTATAATCGTCTTTGTCCGTGGTATGATCGTCTTGGTCTGTGGTATAATCGTCTTGGTCCGTGGTATAATGGACTTTGTCTGTGGTATAATCGTCTTGGTCTGTGGTATAATCGTCTTTGTCCGTGGTATGATCGTCTTGGTCTGTGGTATAATCGTCTTGGTCCGTGGTATGATCGTCTCGGTCTGTGGTATAATCGTCTTGGTCTGTGGTATAATGGTCTTTGTCCTTGGTATAATGGTCCTTGTCTGTGGCATAAACGTCTTGGTCTGTGCTATGATCATCTTGGTCTGTGGTATAATCGTCTTTGTCTGTGGTATAATCGTCTTGGTCTGTGGTATAATGGTCTTTGTACTTGGTATAATGGTCTTTGTCTGTGGTATAAACGTCTTGGTCTGTGCTATGATCGTCTTGGTCGGTGGTATAATGGTCTTTGTCTGTGGTATAATCGTCTTGGTCTGTGGTATAATCGTCTTGGTCCGTGGTATAATCGTCTTGGTTTGTGGTATGGTCGTCTTCGTCCGTGGTATAATTGACTTGGTCTGTGGTATAATGGTGTTTGTCCGTGGTATAATGGTCTTGGTCCATGGTACGATCGTCTTGGTCCGTGGTATAATTGTCTTGGTCTATGGTATAATGGTCTTTGTCCGTGGTATAATGGTGTTTGTCCGTGGTACAATGGTCTTGGTCCATGGTATGATCGTCTTGGTCCGTGGTATAATTGTCTTTGTCTGTGGTATGATCGTCTTTGTCCGTGGCATAACGGTCTTTGTTTGTGGTATAATCGTCTTGGTCCGTGGTATAATTGTCTTTGTCTGTGGTATAATCGTCTTGGTCCGTGGTATGATCGTCTTGGTCCGTTGTATAACTGTCTTGGTCTGTGGTATAATCGTCTTGGTCCGTGGTATAATTGTCTTGGTCCGTGGTATAATCGTCTTTCTTCATGGTATAACGTGGTAAACCTCAACACAGTACGTCATATATGGTACAATTTATGAATATTATAATACAAACAATTTTTAAAACAAATGTTATTTTCTTTTATTTTGCAATGCTATAGTTTTAGACACTTTATTTTTGACACAGTTTATGTCACTTTTCCAGTTTAGTTTTTAGTTTTGTTATACAATTTTCAAATAAAATGCATTTAGTTTTTCCAAGATGAAGAGATAATATGTTGGCATCAAACCACTTTTTATCTACATGTTTATGAATTTCAAGTTCCACTGCATCCAGAAGCCACTTCAGATTTCACACACCACAAAAAAGTTGTATCATCCGCATTTAGAGCACATTTTAGTAAAATAGAAACCAAATATAAATCATGAAAAAACAATATCAACAACAATGACCCAAGTACTGTGGTACCCCACATCACCCCACAAACTTCAGCAACTCAGACTCTATTATTATGTAAAAACTGATACCTGTTATTTAAGTAGCTTCTCAGCGAGTCCCTGATACTAAACCTTTATTTTTTTATTTAATTAGGAGCAATTTATGATCCACAGTGTCAGATGCGCTCTGTAAATCCATCAAAACTGCAACAGTATGTTCTACTTTTTCAGTATCATCAGTCATTGGTTGGATAAAATCCATCAGTGCCATTGACATTGTCCGGTTTTTCCTCAAACCGTACTGTTAGTTACAAATAATATTGTTCTTATCAATAAAATATTCAATCGATTAACAAATATTTTTTCTAATATTTTTTTGAGAACTGAGGTAAAAGTGAAACTAGTCTGTAGTTGTATAGCACATGTTTACCACCATGGTATATCTTTCCTGGTCCTTCTGTCCCACTCCTGTATCGTTGTGTAGCATCACTACACAGCCGCCATCAGCCCACTGAAGCAGAACATCAAATATTACCAGATCATACCTGTCAAATTTAGGTTTTCACTTTGAGCTGAATGCCAGTAGGCTAGACAAGCTAGACAAGCAAAAGAAAAGGAGATTATTTCACTTCAAATATTTGTTCCTTTATTAAAGTGTCTTTACTACAAGAGTAGTGTGTTTTTCATTATATCATGCGGTACTATACAGCTCAGTTTCGTTTTTTCATTGTAGGTGGCGCTATGTATGCTATCTGCTACTGTTGGTACTACCTCTGTCGAGCTACCAAGTGAACAGATTCATTCCTCTACAGTGCTGATTTGTCGGCCTCATCACCTGTGACCAGAGCTGTCGATGTTCTCAGTCACGACACTCTCATTGACTCCTGCGTAGAAAACATGGCGGCGCACTTCTCGTCTACGAGATAGCTTCCAGTTTGCACTTTGAAGAAGTGCTGTCCAACGGTCACTGTTGGAACAAGGTTCCTCTGTCTCATGCAGGCAGTCCTGGGTGAACTTGCTGGTCAACACAAATTTATAGTGGACTTGAAGGGTGGTGTTTGTTGCCATGATCAATCCTGTCTGAACTGGCTCCCATCATCCCTGAGCACCTATAATGGATAGTCCTGGAGAAAGGTGACTGTTTTATTGTACTCATCCATCTTAAGGTGACTTGGTGCCGTGCTAATCTGGCGGGAAGACATCAAATCAAACCATCTGTCCCTCACCTCCAGGAACCATTATGTTGTTAGGTGTGTTTTTGGCCGTTCCCTCTCCACGAGGTACTTTAGAGCAGCACTTGTTGCTTTACTAAATAGAGACATTGCTGAGCTGACCTTCATTTTTTCCAAAGTGGCTTGGCTCAAGAGTGCCACTGGTAAGCTGTGGAGCCAACTTCAGACAGGTTTTCCTGGTAGCTGACCAGGCCATCCAGTGGATGGAGAGAAATGGTACCAGAAGGCAGCTGCTGCTAAATATGTCTCCACGTACAAAGGCAGGCCTAAGTTTCTTAATGTGGGAAACATCCGGCATGAAATACAGACGCTGCTGTTGTGACGGTTCAGCCCAGGTATGTTAAGTCTTTAATTCATGAATTTTGAACAGGTGAGTTCAATTAAAGAGAAACACAAATGACATGATGGCAGATAATCAGGTTGTCACACTGTGCCGTGCTATCCATGGTTCTCCCTCTGTTTGGGCTACCCATGTCACATGTAACAGATGCTACATGAAGTCCAGCAGAAGCTGCCGCCTCCACAATGGAAATAATGATGGGCTGATAGGCACTGTCATCTGTGGAGTTTCCAGTGTAATGGTAGGCAACTTTCTGCTTTCTACTTGTGGATATGCCAGCCAGCATAAACACACAGACATGGGTAGCCTTCCCGGTGTGCCCTGGCAGAGTCACATCCCCAAACAGTTTGCCAGTGCCCATGTGCAGCTCCACTCCCTCACTTACCGCCACCTCATCCAGGGTAGGAACACACTCCTTCTCCAGTGTATTCATGCCAGCGGCAGAATCTGTAGGATTTTCAATATAAATTCATGTAAAAAATAACAAATACCATAATTAGAAAGTTTAAAAACATGTCATTTGCCATCATTTCATATGTGATATTTTATTAAATTACAAAGTTATTGGTTCTTTTTAAACTTTTTACGGTCCGTAAAAGTTGTAGTACCTTTTTTCCACCAGTAGAGTGAGTATAAGACCATTTATAGCAGAGCAGCTCGAATCTACAGCTCAGAAGCGATTCCTACATTAGTTGAGAGAAAGGGAAGAAGAGGTGGAGCTTCGCACTGTGGCAGCGTTTCGACTGAATTGCCTCACCAATCTTCACGTGAATTTGTAAGAGCAGAGCTTCCAGAGAAGTTTAGACAAATCGACCTTGGCTTGTCTATTTGATATAAAGCATGGATGAAACCACTTCAAAGCGACCAATATCACCGCCAGATTTAGCTTCTGGTAAGAAGAAAAAAGTACGCTACGAGTCACAGAAGCTATATGACAAGAAGCGTGGGCAAACTAGAATAAATATCGGCGTCGCCTTCACGCGCTGGAGACAGCTTCGTAACAACAAAGGACTGAAGTCTGATGCAGAGTTGGCAACATTTCTTCTCGACCGGTAAGTATGAACTTTCACACAGTTAGCAGTTAGCTGTAACCAAGAGGTCGTAATTAAAATGGTGCGATGCTAAGTTTTATGTTTAATGGGTCCTCCTCGGTTGTATAGCCTGCTGTTACGTTGTTCTGTGAGTACAAACGTTATATTGTCATTCCTCAACTTGTAGATAAACGGTGATATGACCATTAGCCGCCGTGTTAGGCGTTGTCATGACTACAAAGGTAGTTCTCCTACAACGAAGAAAGACGATGACATGTAACAATGTGCGACCATGGACCAACAATTTATTGTGTGCGACTGTCTGTATATTCATTTTTTAAATTATTCCCTCCTTACCCACACTTAGAGTATAAAAACACATTGATAAAAAGCCAAGAGAAGCGGGGAGGGGGAGGGGGTCTTACAGCCCGCACGTTAGACATCTCATATGGCGAAGAACGACACAGACCAGAAGCAAGGAAACAGAAACTGATTGTAAAACGTGGTATATGTTGGACTTTATCCATTTATTTTCTTCATTTTTTCAATATGTCAGAAAAAAATTAAGCAGAAAATCTGGATAAGAGGCAAAGATGTTTGTACTGCTGCTGTCCCCGGTCTGTGTCACGTGACCTGCACTGGCCGGGAACAGGTCTCTGGCAGAAGTTCAGCAGTGGCTAACCGGTTTGATAAAAGCATGAATACATCCAACACTACGCAGGTCTGGAATATGTGTAATAAAACCCACAAATAAGAAACCTGGATCTGTTTTAAGCTGTAATACAACTCAGAAATTATTACAATGACGGCAGATTCCGCTAGTGCACTTTCGAGTGATGGACATGATGTTCTCTACTAACACTGGAACTGCTCCCTGATGGCCCGCTACTGTTTCAATATTCCTGGGAGAGTGTAAAAAAACGTTTTGGCTGGTTGAAGTGTTTTCCGACGCGCTCTCTATCAGCTGACGGAAGTGTGGTCATCGATGTGTGCGCGTATCATGCGTGTGGCATCAGGGTGGAACTTAGAGCGACAGAGAGCATCTATCACATGCCGTCAATGTTTTCATCATAACACAGTGTCTGTGTTTTATGATCAAAAGACTTTTTTTTCACTGTATGAACACACATCCTTTTCCTTCTCTGGATACATCCTGAGTAAAGTTTGGTTTGGTCTGTGTATCTCACTTCCCTAAATGCTTAGTGCGAAACGTCACAGGCTCAGCAGGTATGTCTTAGCTACATTCATACTGCACGTCTTGACACTCACATCTACTTATGGCAGAAATGAGATTTGCTTGCTTGGTTGTTCACATTTTCAGTTATTTCAAAACGGAACTGACATTGAGACATCTGCTAACTTGCACTATTATCTGCAGTATGTCACTTTTTTGTGAAGTGCAGAAACATTCTTTCTACTTTAGTCAGTCATTTGTGTTTCCTCTTTTTTTATAAGATTTGAAAAAGATCCTCAAACATCAACGCCAATGAAGAGAGGTGTTTGGCACGCAGACACCATATCAAGCATTGGATCAAGTGATACAGATGAGTAAGTGTAACACAAGATGTATATCATCTTCATATATTTTGAATTTACCAGGATGTTTTCACCCCGTCTGTCTGTTTGTGAAATTAATTTCTCCATTAATACTGGGCATATACCGATGAATCATTGCATGTAGGTAGACATTGACCCAAAATGGAAGAGATATGAGTTTGCTGCTAATGTGTCACTAGGCTGCAAATATGTTATCACACCACACCCTTGCTATGTGCTATCTATCTATCTATCTATCTATCTGAAATATTTCATCAGTCGCTTTTCAAAGTCTTGATATTATGTGAATTGCAAGTTGTTATAGGTGCACACACTGTTTATACACTGTATCATAATTGCATTTTTTAATTCCTAAGGCAAGGAGACAAGGCAACATCGGAACTTGCTGAAGCAGACACAACAAAGCCTCGTGGATTGGCTGAACTTGAATGGAGGTAAAGTCTAGTCAATGGCAGTTGAACCAAATACTCCCCTTGATGATTTCTCATTTATAATGATGTTATTTATGTTTTCTCAAGCCTAACTGAGATGAGCATTGATGATGAACAACATGTTGATGAAGGAGCCATCAATGATCTGAGAAATAGCATGTGAGTATGAATTTGGTATTTTTCTTCATTGTGGGGAATTGTAACGTGTGCTAGTAATTACACTGTGTTTTCTGAATGTTTTGTGAATCTCATTAGAATTGACTGGGCTGATGATGCTCCACTTGAAAGGCCTATACAAAGGGAGGAAATGGACATCGGAGATGAAGAGGATATGCCCTCACTTTCTATCAAGTGTGTTTTCCATGCCAATATGCAACTATGGCTTTTAACGTGGTCGAAATTAGATGATTGAAATGTATTGGCAATCACAACATTGACAGATATGTTGTCTTTCCTCCAACAGATTCGGAGGCGCTTTGAATCAGGTTCCATCCCTCGACAAACTTCCAGTAATTGGTTTGGATGAGACGGTGCATGACTTGATCCCAGAACTGGATCCTGTTCCAGAGACGTGCACATACAGTGACTCGGCATGTGATCTCAGGCTCCCCCAAGTAAAGACGGCAGAAAATATTGTAGGAGCTAAAGCGTCCATCGTTTATGAGGAATGCTTGAGGCACCTGGCTTCTTTTGTAACTTTGCCAGTTCAAAAGTGTGCCAAATTGAAAGAGACGGGTGAAGTATGTCAGCAGTGCCCACCATACAGAGTCCACATCAAAGAGAGAGGCACAGCAAGTGTTTTAGAATGGGTGAGGGATTCCTATTATACACAAGATTGATAATTGATTTGCTGTTGAAAGTGAAAAAAGCCTTCCAAAGATTGCGTTATTGTCTTATATTGAAATTATTTTTTTGTCTTTGTTAGATCTGTGCTGATGGACATCTTGTGTGGCAATGGGTTTCACAGCCTGTAATGACGTCCTCATGTATGCAAGCAAGCGTTTTGCTTTCACTCCTCCAGTCTATGAAGCCCGTGTTATTCTGGCTGCCCTG
>JBAGKM010000026.1:973520-984079 GCA_037177155.1 Melanotaenia catherinae | reverse complement strand
CACGACTGGTGATGCTACCGCTGATCGCGGCTGGTGAAGCTACCGCTGATCCCGACTGGTGAAGCTACCACTGATCGCGGCTGGTGAAGCTACCGCTGATCGCGGCTGGTGAAGCTACCACTGATCACGACTGGTGAAGCTACCACTGATCACGACTGGTGAAGCTACCGCTGATCGCGACTGGTGAAGCTACCACTGATCACGACTGGTGAAGCTACCACTGATCACGACTGGTGATGCTACCGCTGATCGCGGCTGGTGAAGCTACCGCTGATCCCGACTGGTGAAGCTACCACTGATCGTGGCTGGTGAAGCTACCACTGATCACGACTGGTGAAGCTACCGCTGATCGTGGCTGGTGAAGCTACCACTGATCACGGCTGGTGAAGCTACCGCTGATCACGACTGGTGAAGCTACCACTGATCACGACTGGTGAAGCTACCACTGATCACGACTGGTGAAGCTACCGCTGATCGCGGCTGGCGAAGCTACCACTGATCGCGGCTAGTGAAGCTACCGCT
Organism: Melanotaenia catherinae; assembly: GCA_037177155.1. Taxonomy (NCBI): domain Eukaryota; kingdom Metazoa; phylum Chordata; class Actinopteri; order Atheriniformes; family Melanotaeniidae; genus Melanotaenia; species Melanotaenia catherinae. The sequence continues at coordinate 983,557 of JBAGKM010000026.1, read as the reverse complement.
GATCGCGACTGGTGAAGCTACCGCTGATCGCGGCTGGCGAAGCTACCGCTGATCGGGGCTGGTGAAGCTACCGCTGATCGCGGCTGGTGAAGCTACCACTGATCGCGGCTAGTGAAGCTACCGCTGATCGCGGCTGGCGAAGCTACCGCTGATCACGGCTGGTGAAGCTCATTGAGCGGCTAATTCAGACTTAGCCGTTCAGGCTGTAATGAGACAGACAGGCTACTTTACAACAGGGATGAACAGTTTGTATCAGGCTGAGTTCAGGAGCAAAAGGTGCCTCGAATTAGTTCAGCGTTACCTGAGTAGTGGCAGGTGGAGCGGTGGGAGGTAACTTCGGATGCAAGTGCTTAAAAGGTGCCTCGCTGACGCCCGCTTTGCGTGATCAAGTTGCCAAAGAAACGACGGGAACGAAACGGGTGTACGCGTGCGTGCACGTGTGTGTAAGGGGTGTGTGATCGCGTCAACATAGTGGGCCACATACAGTGTATGAACAATAATTCTGATAAAAAGGGCACTTTTTCTTCCCGACGGCAAAGGCACCACCGAGGCCACATCTGTGTGCGCCAGTGCTCAGATCTGAGGGTTAATTTAGAATCACCATCCAGGAAGCAGGAGAATGCGGAGAGAAACTTCTGCGTGGGGAGAGTTGCTGTGAGGCAACAGCGCTAACCACCACATCACAGCACAGTCCAAATCCAAACATGTGTTCAGTATTTCTAACCATTTGTCATGCCAATTTACACACACACTCTTCGCCTGGCTTAATCTCATCCATATGCATGTAGAATTATTATCTAAGGTATGACCCAATTCCCATCATGTGTGTGTAATTTTATTTAGATTAGTGAGCTGAATCTGCATAATAATGCGGTTTGTATTGTGACAGCAAAAACCAATGTAAAGATTGAAATGTTAGAATGGTATTTTCTTCTATACGATGATTTATCATGCAGTTGTCAGCTATGAGACAGACCCACACATTTTATTCACATTTTATCAGAGTTAAACCTTGTGCTAGTAGTAGTTCTTGATTTGATTGAGCCCACAAAAAGCAACAGTTTTAAAGGTTATAATACAAAAATGAAGCAAATGAACCTGTCATACTTCTCCACTGTGGAAGTGAAACATAATAAAAAAACATGAAAGCTGAGGGGAGCAACAAGGAAATGTTAACCTTTCCACAAATTTAGACTAAATGAAACTCACAGAGATGTCAAGAGACCTTATCAGCTGCTGACGTCCTCATGCCAGGCACCGCGGGTCACATTCACAAATTCAGTCAGAACGTCCATGATCCATCATCTTTCATGCAAAACTTGGCATTTATCAGTTAAATATTCAGATTAAAGGATGGCCTGGCAGGGAAGTGGTTAGCACAGCCTCTCAGCATGCTATGTGTTCTCAGATGAATTTAAAGTTTTATTGTAAAGCCTAGTTCACATTAACAGGAACAAAAAATGGGCTGAATATCCCCCATCACTGATAAAATTAAAATAAAAATGTGTTGCTAGTTTTTAAGTCATTTTATTGTCAGGAACATGAATGATTTTATAAGTTTTCAGGTTATACGTAAATATCAGCCCTTTATGGAAAGACAGAGACAGAAAACTGCAGAAATGAATCCATCCATCCATCCCTCCATCCGTCCATCCCTCCATCCATCCTTCCATCCGTCTGTCCGTCCATCCCTCCATCCATCCGTCCATCCATCCATCCATCCATCCATCCGTCTGTCCGTCCATCCCTCCATCCCTCCATCCATCCGTCCATCCGTCCATCCATCCATCCATCCTTCCATCCATCATCCATCCGTCTGTCCGTCCATCCCTCCATCCCTCCATCCGTCCATCCGTCCCTCCATCCGTCCATCCCTCCATCTGTCCATCCGTCCATCTATCCATCCCTCCATCCATCCATCCCTCCATCCATCCATCCATCCATCCATCCTTCCATCCATCCATCCCTCCATCCGTCCATCCGCCCATCCATCCATCCAACCAGCCATCCGTCCATCCATCCATTCATCCCTCCATCCGTCTGTCCGTCCATCAAACAGAACCTCATCATCTGCAAATAGCAGAGACCCAATCCTAAATCCAGAAACTGGATTCCTCAGCGCTCTAGAACTGAATCAGTGAGAAATGGTGGCCTTGACGGAGTCCAACCTGCTCTGGAATTAAACCCGACTTTCGGCCAGCAGTGTGGTCCAAGCTCTGGCACCGGTCATACAGGTACCAGATGACCAGGTTCCTAAAGTAGGCTTTTTCTTTTTTGACTTGGTTTGAGAACACAGCTTCATTTGCTGCTGAAACACCAGGAATGAGGAGGCTTCTTCTGCTTAACCAATACCATGACCCCTTTCCCACCTGCTGACTGATCATCCTGTTATCATCATTTATCTACTTTACCCAGCAATGGAATTTCATACCATTAAATTTCTGAGTTTTGTTTCTATTAGTCTGGCTTCTCGCCTTTTTAATCGCTGGGATAGGCTCCAGTTTCCCCGTGACCCTGAGCTGGACCAAGCGGTACAGAAAATGATTGAATAGTCTGGTCAGAACTTAAAGCCAACCTTTCATGCTGAGTGCTGCTGTCCTCTTGGCCAGATCACCTTTGCAAAAGAGATCTCAATCTCAGTGGGATTTTATTTTTTTTTTAAAAGTACAATTTACTAAACTGCATACTCATCATATTCCAGCAAAGGAAACGTTAAGCACCTTTACCTTCATGATCTGCCTCTCCCCCCTCCCTTCCTATCTTTGTTTTCCTTCTGTCCTATTTGTGTGCCTCCATCTTGTTTCCCAGACAAAGCTCCTTTCATCCCTGCTCTGCTTGGTGCCCACCAGTTGGCTCTGCTTTCCATCACCGAGCCTGAAGTCGGGAGACGGTGGCGGCTCTGGGCTGACCCACTGTTTGATCCCTCATGTGACCTGCAGCAGACTGCTCACTTTAGGAAAAAAGAAAGCTTGGAGTAAAGCTCATATCCACAGCAGCGGAGACACGGAGATGAGATGAAGGGGGGTCGTATTCTCCTGAAGTTTTTATCAAAATGCCCTGGCCGTCCAGTCAGAGGTCAGTTTCTACCCTTAGTGAAATGGCTCAGGGATCCACTGGAAGCGCTCAGAAGCTCCTCGCTGGGGAACGAGGGGCCTCTGGTGAGCACTAACACATTATGCAGCGTGCTCTCTGCTGACACTGGGGGGTGCATGGTGCCACCTAAGCCCTTTTTACAGGCAGAAATGACAAATGATGGAGGGTAATGTGGAGAGATTTGCGGACAGCTGGCAAACAAACTTGCAAAGCCTGAAGGAGATGGATGCTCCATGGTAGAGTGGAGCGCAGTTACTCCTCCACAAGTCATTGCTTTTAACAGGCTGTGCAATGTGAAGTGTCTAATAGTGGGGGAAATCACATTGCTCATTATCCACAATTTTATGGGTGTGCTCATTCCCAAATTATGGGAAGATGATATAAATGCCATATCTACTCTGCTGTGCAAAGACTCCACTCTCTCCATTAAAGTCAGATGGAGTCAGATTTATGATCAATTGAAAAAATTACTCTGTTTTAGTCTGACTGAGATGGCAGATTTCTAAACTTTCCTCAGTTACACCTTCTCAAAGGTCAACATCCTAAAAAGACTTTTCTTGTCTTATTTATTTCCTCCAACGCTGCAAGATATTGTTAAGAAATTAGTCAAACTGTTGTTTGCGTCCTTTCTTGTTTAACAGGGACTCTGAGATGTGCTGGAGTTTAGTGGGAGGTGATGGTGATTACTGGCCACCTCCAGCCTACGTACTCGTGTAATTCTGAGTCTGTTTGTAAAAAGTTGTGTGCTTTGCCAGGAAACTTTGTATCTGAGATGGAGGGTGCAAACTGAGTGAGACATCATTGTTTCATCGAATGCTTTGTGGGATGATGTGAATGCCATCCAAAGAATAAAAACAAAGAAGTTGTTTTACATGGAAATAATTTGATTTCAAGATTTAGCTGCTTCTTGACAGCAGAAATGTTCACAAATAATTATTTTCCAAGGAATTGCACATCCATTCATTTTCCTTATCTACCAGTATTTAATGAAACTGATCATCTTAAACTAATAAATTCTCCTCTGGGAAATGTCTTTGCTTTACTGAAAACCTGCAGCTGAACATGGGCGTTCATTGGATTAGTAAATATGTTCCTAACATGTGAAATAACTAAGCATAGTTAAGTTAAAATAATATATGAGTTAAAATAGTTTATTGCTTTGATCTGAATGTAGAAGGTGGTCAGAGCGTGATGCATCAGTTCATCAGAAAAATATTTATAATAAAAAAATTATAAAGCTTGAAATTACTTCTATGAAAGCAGAAAAAAAAGTGGACTTTTCTTTAACTGAATAAAATTTACATGTAAATTTAAGAAAGAAGAAAAAAAAAAAAAACTTTACCGACCAAGTAAACCAGTTGTTTCCAGTTGTTCTGACGGTTTACTGGTCAGTTTATTGTTATCTTGGGTGGGTCTGATGGTTTATTGTCATAACCAGTTTAATGTTATCCTGGTCTGATAGAGTTAACATTATTTTAGTAGAAAGGTAGCAACAAGCTAACGTTTACGTTGCTGTGGTGCTAAGCTCATTGCTAACATAGATGCTAATAATAAAGCAGCACTGTGTAACTTTCTGACCTTGAACATTTCTTCTTCTGATGCACCTTGATGGAACACTGACATTCATTATGTTCATTCCTGGAGCCATCGTTGCCCTGCATCACCACAAGGCCGAAAAACCAAACTTTACATGTTCTTTTCCCAGATGCAGCATCACTTTAATGCAGCATTTCACTTTACGGCAAAACCTGACACACCAGCAATCAACAGACGGGCTGTTTGCAGACCATGGGTGAGTCATCAAAGAAACACAAGAGAACATAAACAGAGGAAGAGAGGAAAAAGAAAGAGACAGAGCTGGAGATAAGACAAGAGTCAATGTTGGACTGACTTTGCTGGCTGGAGAGATCTCTGAGAAGAGGTGGGATGAAGATGGATGCCAAAATTTAACCGCGGCTCGGAGGAATCTGCCAAAGTTAGATTTCATGTTTCAGGTGTGCTTTAAAGTGACGGATGAAGCTGGTTGTAATTCAGCCTCCTGTATTGTAATTAGTCCCTGTAGCTTTTATACCCAAAAGTTATTACGAAAGGTGGGGCAGCAACAGGTGTGTGCGCCAGGGCTGCCATGTTAGTGTGTGTGCATCCAGGTCTGAGTTAACATGGGGGAAGTAAATCATATCCAGCAGACAGGAGCGAAAACATGGAAAAAGAGAGATTGTTCATGGGTCCGAGTGGAGTCTGAAGCGACTCTGAGGCCAGTGGTCCACTGGTAGGATGGACAGCTGTATGCTTGCTCTGCCGAATACACCAGCATGAATTATTCATGGCTTCAGTGTTAGAACAGCAGACATAACTTCATCAGCAAAACACTCCTTTCATGCCCCTCCTCCACCTTCTTCTTCTCTTCCTTCTCCACCACCCCTCCTCTCTGCAGTAATTTCATTTTCACCTCCTCTAAGGACCCGGGAAGTGAAAGTGCTGGTTCTGGGCGGGCGGATGGAGGAGGCCAAGTCGGCTGGGTGTCCCTTTGTCCTTGCTGTATGTGGAGCCTCAGACCATCCATCTCTGTCAGAGGCAAGCATCTCAGGAACCCCCCTCTATCCACCCCCACTCCACTCACTCCGGAGGCCCCGTCTCCCAGGCATGTCAGTGCTAAATGGGGCTTTTACGCAGCATTGACTGGCTCGACAAGTCTCTCTGCTGGTCATGCTGGGCAGAGTAGGAAGCAGCCTATCATATTTTTTCTTTTCTCTGCTTCCTGGGCTGGAATGTGGACCCAGCAGGTGAATGGAGGGCTAATTCTAATAGCAGGGGTAGGCAGTGCTGAAAATAAAATGGGGTGCTGTCTCATAGTGTGACATGAGCGGTGACTTTACAGCAAGTAAAGACCACACGTTTGCACATACCGCTGTCACCTTGTATGTCTGCAAGTCAATTATCAAGACATTGTTCCAGCGTATGGGTGTCTGCCTGCCCCTATATATTCCTTCAGAAGCATGCAAAGACAAAGACTCACAAGGCATGTAAGAAATTCTTAGATGTTCTTGGTGAAATTTCCCTCTAAGCTACTGAGAAGCATGTCTTCATTTAACTGTCAACATGAATGATTAGTCAGAATCAAAGACAAATAAAAACCATTGTCCTTCAGAAGGAACAAAGGGCTGATTAACAGCTAACTTTATATGTCTTTGAAAAGTCAAAGTTACATCTTCACAACTTCTACTTTGATCTTTTCCCCCCAAACTGAGAGCATTGGCATAATTAGCAACAATACTGCAGAGTACCAACTTCTGCAATAGAAACACATAGTGAGCCCTTTGTGATGCATGGAGATGTGTAGATATAGTCATGTTGTAGTCATCTGGGTCAGCCCCCACTTTGTTTCAGTCACAGCCGGACACGATATGCATAACGTCAAACACGTTCCATCCAACATGATCCCACCAGATCGTCTTGTAATGTCAGGAATGTTTAACTTTTCAAGGCTCTTTATGGCCCTATGAATGTTCCACAGATTTGTGAGGAAAATCCATAAAAGCTGGAATTTCCAAGAAAGATTCAGCTAATCACTGAAATTTGTTCAAGTTTTTTTTATCCTGAAACCTGTTGAGTTAAATCTATGGTAGGACACACTGAATGTGGTTGGTTTATAAAAGATACCTAGGTAGGTAGGTAGGTAGGTACTTAGATAGATAATAAATAATACATTATTCATAGCAAAGGGTATGAACACGCCGGCTGTCCTGAACATGCGCCGTGGCCGATTCAACAAAGAAGGAAAAGAAAGGGAGACAGTGCAAGAGAAAAGACAAGAGTCAAGGCGAGACTGACTTTACTGGCTGGAGACTGCAAAAACAGCCCTGTATGAAATAGACCTATTATTCTGAAAATAAATAAATGAAAAAAAAATTAAATAAATAAATAAATAGATAAAAATAATAATAATAATAATGGGTGGGGTTATTTCCCTTCGTGATGTCACAAAGGGAAAGATCTCAGACTCACCTGTCTGAGCACACATTAGTTAAAAAGTGGAGCAAGCAGGTGAGAGAGGACACCGAATTGTCTCATTTTTGGGCCTCATACAGACTATAAGGACACACATGATGTTAGAAAACCTTTAGATGGTGAATTTTGCATATTATGGGACCTTTAAAACTAGCAAATGAATCGTATAAGAAGCTTCATTTTCTTGAGCAAAATCTGCTTGTTAAGAATATCTTTCTTTGTAGAAAAAAGTAATAATGAGAACAAGATTCCAGCTTTTATTCCTCTGTTGACCCTTAGTGGGTTTGTGCCGGTAGGTTGCAGGACGGATAGAGAATCAGCTGTCAGTAGGTGGCGCTGTACAGCCCCTTTCACTCTGATGAGCTGTAAGGTTAAATTTATGGGAGATGAAATGTGGTGATGGCTGCTTAGAAGGCTGGAAAACACTACAGGAATGTAAAGAGCACAGGAGAGGAATACAGGTATTTCAAACATCTGGTTGTTTACCATGTGATCAGGGCACCTGTAGTTTTTTTCTTTTGTGTCCAGCCCGGACACCGAGGGAATCCTCCATCCCTCAACTCTCTGTCATGAAAGCCAACGTCCCACATTTTCCCAACGGAACCCAGAATCAGAACCTGTAATTTATATTCCCAGCACAGACCTGCACCCATCAATCATCTCGTCTAATGCTGGCTGCAGTTCAAAAGGAGCCATTCTCTTTCTGAGGTCCCTCTATATGTTCTGAAGGGACGTGTCTTAGAACAAAAGGCGAGGAGTGCCAATAAATCCCCAAAGAGTGAGTGACATTAAGCTATTGGAAGGAAAAGGATCCTGCAGTCTGATGCTTTAAAACTTCCAGTTTCAACTTCAACAGATCAAACATTAAGATATGACGTCAAATTAAAATAAATATGTTTATGTGCAAGGAGATGCTAACTGAAGAGAGCTGTGTGGAGGAAATGACAGTGGGAACAGTGGGAATGGTGGGAACGGTGAGAACGGTGAGAACGGTGGGAACGGTGGAAAAGGTGGGAACTGTGGGAACGGTGGGAACAGTGGGAACAGTGGGAACTGTGGGAACAGAGGAAACTATGGGAACAGTGGAAACTGGGTGAACGATGGGAACGATGGAAACTGTGGGAACGGTGGGAACGGTGGGAGCGGAGAGAACGGTGGGAATGGTGGAAACTGTGGGAAACGGGGGGAACGGTGGGAACGGTGGGAGCGGTAGGAACGGTGAGAACGGTGGGAACAGTGGGAACGGTGGAAACGGTGGAAACGGTGAGAACGGTGGGAACGGTGGGAACAGTGGGAACGGTGGGAACAGAGGGAACTGTGGGAACGGTGGGAACAGTGGAAACTGTGGGAATGGTGGGAACAGTGGGGACGGTGGAAACTGTGGGAACAGTGGGAACGGTAGAAACGGTGGGAACGGTGAGAACGGTGGAAACTGTGGGAACAGTGGGAACGGTAGAGACGGTGGTAACAGTGGGAACTGTGGGAACAGAGGGAACAGTGGAAACTGTGGGAATGGTGGGAACTGTGGGAACAGTGGAAACTGTGGAAACGGTGGGAACAGTGGAAACTGTGGGAACGGTGGAAACAGTGGGAACAGTGGAAACTGTGGAAAAGGGGGGAACGGTGGGAAGGGTGGGAACGGTGGGAACGGTGGGAACGGTGGAAACGGTGGGAACGGTGGGAAGGGTGGGAACGATGGGAACGGTGGAAAGGGTGGGAACGGTGGAAACTGTGGGAACGGTGGGAACGGTAGAAACGGTGGGAACGGTGAGAACGGTGGAAACTGTGGGAACAGTGGGAACGGTAGAAACGGTGGGAACGGTGGGAACGGTGGGAAGGGTGGGAGGGGTGGGAACGGTGGAAACGGTGGGAACGGTGGGAACGGTGGGAACGGTCGAAACAGTGGAAACTGTGGGTACGATGGGAACGGTGAGAACGGTGGAAACTGTGGGAACAGTGGGAACGGTAGAAACGGTGGGAACAGTGGGAACAGTGGGAACTGTGGGAACAGTGGGAACAGTGGAAACTGTGGGAACGGTGGGAACTGTGGGAACAGTGGAAACTGTGGAAACTGTGGGAACGGTGGGAACGGTGGGAACGATGGGAACGGTGGGAATGGTGGGAACGGTGGGATCGGTGGGAACGGTGAGAACGGGGGGAACGGTGGGAACGGTGGGAACGGCGAGAACGGTGGAAACTGTGGGAACAGTGGGAAAGGTAGAAACGGTGGGAACGGTGAGAACAGTGGGAACGGTAGAAACGGTGGGAACGGTGAGAACGGTGGGAACGGTGGAAACAGTGGAAACTGTGGGAACAGTGGGAACAGTGGAAACTGTGGGAACGGTGGAAACAGTGGAAACTGTGGGAACAGTGGGAACAGTGGAAACTGTGGGAACGGGTGGAACGGTGGGAACATTGGGAACGGTGGGAACGGTGGAAAGGGTGGGAACGGTGGGAATGGTGGGAACGGTGGAAACTGTGGGAACGGTGGGAACGGTGGAAACGGTGGGAACGGTGGGATTGGTGGGAACAGTGGGAACAGTGGGAACTGTGGAAACAGTGGAAACGGTGGGAAAGGTGGGAACGATGGAAACTGTGGTAACGGTGGGAACGGTGGGAGCGGTGAGAACGGTGGGAACAGTGGGAACGGTGGAAACAGTGGAAACTGTGGGAACAGTGGGAACTGTGTGAACGGGGGGAAAGGAGGGAACAGTGGAAACTGTGGCAACGGTGGGAATGGTGGGAAGGGTGGGAACGGTGGAAACGGTGGAAACGGTGGGAACGGTGGGAACGGTGGAAACTGTGGGAACAGTGGGAACGGTAGAAACTGTGGGAACGGTGAGAACGGTGGTAACGGTGGAAACAGTGGAAACTGTGGGTACGATGGGAACGGTGAGAACGGTGGAAACTGTGGGAACAGTGGGAACGGTAGAAAC
>JBAGKM010000026.1:840660-851288 GCA_037177155.1 Melanotaenia catherinae | reverse complement strand
ACGATCACAATCTGGCCCTCAGGCAGTGAGTGTAGAATTTCTTTGGCCCTCTTGATTATCAAAGTTGCCCATCCCTGTCCTAGATAGTATTTTGCTATCCACATTTAGTAGAGAAATAGGTTGATAGGAACCACACTGCAATGGGTTCTTCTCCTTTTTAAGGATAAGAGAAATAGTGGTCTGACGCATTGTTGGAGGTAACGTGCTAGAAACAAAGGATTCGTGGTATACAGAAAGTAGTACAGGGGTTAACTCATTAGTGAATGTTTTAAAGAATTCACTCGGGAAACCATCAGGGCCCGGGCTTTTACCATTTTGCATAGATTTCACGGCAGACTGAAGTTCCAGCTCCGTGAACGGCTTTTCTAGGTTGGCTGCCATTTGCTCACTAACAGAAGGGATATTTAACTTATCAAAGAAAGATTCAAATAAGCGCCTATCTTTCAGTGACTCTGATGTATATAGTGTGGAATAAAATTTGGTTAATTTGAGAATGATTTATGCACTAATTATGAGATTCATCTATTATTTCAGGAATACCCTGAGCTGCGATTTTCTGACGTAATTGCTGTGCAAGAATTCTCCCTGTCTTTTCACCATGCTCATAGGTTTTATGGCGAGTTTTATTAATGAGATTGATGGTGTGTTTGGTCGAGAGAAGGTTAAATTCAGTCTGAAGCATCATTCGTTGTTTTAATAGATCCGGTGAAGGGGTCCTGGCCAGCAGTCTATCTATATTTAATATATCATCTGTCAGTTTCCTGAGGCGTTCATGTTGAATTCTGTTTTTTTGGGTGCAGTATGAAATAATTTGTCCCCTTAAATATGCTTTCAGCGACTCCAATATTGTTGAGAATGGCTTTCCTGGTGTCTTATTATGTTCTAAGAATGTAACTATTTCAGATGAGACAAATTCAACAAATCTTTCATCAGAAAGCCATTGAATATTCAAACGCCATGGATGATAAGCAACTTGTGAAACAGGCATCTGTAACACCAGGGACAGTGGAGCATGGCCAGAAATTACTATTGCGTTATAGTCACATTGGGTAACAAGAGGGATAAGATTTTTATCAATAAAAAATAGTCTATTCTGGAGTACGTTTTATGGACCTGTGAGAAAAATGAATACAGAAGTGGGATTTAGAAAGCGCCAAACATCTGATACGCCATACGAATGAAGAAACAACTCGACGGTCTGGGCAGCTTTAGATAAAGGCATAGAGCTGGATGAACAACGGTCCAGAGTGGTTCTGCCAATATAAGCGAATGTGTGTCCATATCTGGCAAACGAGAAAAGAAATGGGTAAAAAATGCCTGGTCATCCCAATTAGGTGCATATTCGTTTGCTAAAATGACTGTGGTTTCATATAATCTTCCCGTAACAATGATAAACCTGCCTGAGGAGTCTGCCTCCGTTTTAGACATCGTGAATGGGACATTTTTGTTGACTAGGATAGCTGTTCCCCTCGACCTGCTGTTAAAATTGGAGTGATATGACTGGCCCACCCAACCCCCTCTCAGTCTGAAATGATCAGGTGTGCGTAAATGCGTTTCTTGAAGAAAAGCAATACCCACGTTGAGCTGGTTAAGGTGTGCAAGCACCTTTTTCCTTTTTACAGAGTGATTTAAAGATTTAACGTTCCAGCTCACCAAATTTATCTATCAACCTGCAGCTCCCTTAAGTGTGTGAGGTGTAATAATTATTCTCTATCTTAAAATAAATTCTCCAACATACAAATCGACTCAAACAGAACTGGTGCAGTTGCATCCCTCCCCATGTCACCAATTATAGGAACGTGGTGACCCCCAAACCCTATATGTTTATATCCACATGTGTGCTTATAGTAGGGAACTTAAATTCAAATGCAGGGTGCTCCACTTAAGCAGTATTTAAATAAAAGAAAAAGAGCGCTAATTTATGCAGATATGCTTAAACAGTCAAACGCTATCAGGTGCTAGTTATAACAAAAGAACATACATACTCAGCTGGTATAAGACAAAAGACCTAAAAGAGGTTATTTGCTTGTATTGTCCAAATTTACCTTTTCTAGTCCTCTTTTACTCACCACAAAACATGAATAGAAAAAAAAGAGCATAGACTCTCAGTCACCGTTATTAGCGGGACTTGCAGTGATGACGCTCATCTTGACGTAGGACATCGCTTTATCTGGATCCAGAAAGTCTTTTTCGATTCCGTTATGCGAGATGCGGAGCTTCGCTGGGTGAATGACTCCATAACGAACGCCCGACTGGCCTCTCAGAAGCTGTTTAACCTCATTGAATGCAGATCTCGCCCGCGCCACACTGGGAGGGTAGTCCGGGAAGATGGAGATAGGCATTGTGCCGTATTTCAGATTGCCTGTCTGGCACGGCGTAATATGTCCACGCAGTCTTGGTGGTAGTGCAGCTTCGCGATGATAGGACGTGGTTTCCCCCTGACTCGCTGTAACTGTGGGCTCTGATGCGATCTATCGATCATCACTTCTCTGTCCATCTGAAAGACTTCCTTCAGTATCTTCGAGACAGAAGATGGAGAACTCGAGTCGGGCTCCTCTGGTACATTCAGGATCCGTATATTATCCTTCCATGTCAACACACTTCTCCTGCAGGGTCCTTATCTCTACCTGAAGTTTACCGACTGTAGACTGCAGACTCGATACGTCGTCCGAGCATGTGGTCAGGCTATGCTCCATATCAGTTACCTTACATTTCACACAGTCCAGATCAGAGCGAAGCAGCGAAATGCTATTAACAACTTCGTTCTTAACGGCTTGTATCTCACTTTTCACTCCATCAAATTCCTGAGCAAGAATATCTTTCGGCTCTGATCTGAGCAGCACAGAGATATCTTCCTTTACTGAAGCGAGAATTTCAGCTTTGGTGTCGGTCATGGTCTTGGTTAGCTTACTGGTCGGTGACTTCTTGGATTTGGCGCTAGCTTTGTTAGCCGCAGGTCTGGTTCTTCCCATGTAGGCGAAGTTTTACAAGTTGGTTGCCATAAAAAAGATAAACTGAGTGGTGAGAAACGTAAGGCATATATTTTGCACCTGTTTAGGGCGTATCAAGCGCCAAAGATCGAAGTTTTGTGAAGGCATTCAGCAGAGCGTCCCGAAACGTGACCTACTCCATTGGCTGCTCACTAGCGCCCCCAGATATGAAATAGTCTGACCATTTTTGACATCGTAAAAAGTTAAGTATCTAGTTAGATACTTGTTTCTTCTTAAAAAAACTGGGGCCAGGAATTGATAAGGGAATCGATAAAGAACTGGATCAATAGATAATGGCATTGATATCAATAACATCTTATTAATGTGTATGTGTCATGTATGAGCACATATGACACTGAAATGTAGTTGATTCAGCCCACTTTGAATTTTCAGTTTCCAATAAGTTGTGATTTCATAACTTACCATGTAGTAACGGGTAATCTGTGTATGTACGTGGAAGCAAAAACTGGTTTGCAGCACCATGAGCCGGTCTAACAAATACCTGCGAGGTAACTCCAAACGGCATCGTTGGCATGTCCACATTCATCAGCCTAAAAAGAAAAAAGCAGACGATTAGTCTGAAGCTAAAATGATGCTGCTCAACATGAGCTCTTATGAGGAGAACATGTGTCACTTACCATCACCAGGATGCCGCCACAGACACCTTGCTGGCTTGTTGGTGCTGATCAGGCTGCAAAGTGTGGAAATGCATACTTGAAATGTTGCGTGTTGTCATTCTAAAAGGCAAAATTGCATTTGAGAGCGCTGAACACATTTAACATTTCTAATGTTAAAACATTAGAAGCAATCCCTTTCTGAAAAAAACATGTTAAATGACGTGATGTTACACACTAAATACCTCGGCCAAAACTCAGTGATACACTAAAGTAGTTCAGTGTTGCCAGGAGTTTGCTGATGATTCGAGGCGAAGCGGTTGATTAAAAAAAAGGTCTGCCTTTTTTAAATGAGTAAAAAATCCGGAGTAGCTCTTTTATCTCCTGTGTGGGAAGATAAAGGTAAAGTCATTGAATGATTGTGAAGTTTCAAGCAAAAAGTATCAGCGATACTCGCCCTGATATCGCCCAGCCTTCATGCTCATGGGGTGGACCCAAAATCAAAACTAATATTAAATTATTATTAATGTTAAAGTGCTAATAAATCAAATCCAAACATTTCACCTTTAAGAGGCTTGAATCAGGTTTTTGAGTACAAGCATGTTTAAATTATACAGATATTTTAGTTGTCATCATTGCATCATGATTAGCGAACAGATTCATGTGATGTTTATAAGGGTGTTGTCATGTGTTGCTTTACTAATGATGAATGTGACTGCCGTATGTACGGTGACGATGATAATGATAGTATTTTGTTCTAACTTATTTGGGTGAGTTTAAATAAGCAGCTTCTTCCAGCTCCTTTTAAACCACGACATTTGTGTTATTTGCAAATGTCTTTTTTTTTTTTTTTTTAGCTTGGTTTCCTTTTTTTTAACCTTTATGTTCAAGTAACCTCTAGGAGATAATTAAAGATAGATAATATAAATGTTGTTAATAAGATCAACAATAAATATTACAACTGTGTAACATAAATAATACCTGTGATCCTGTTGCATTGATGGTGATGTGTATAGCAGATGAATGCTGGTGCATGAAGGAAACACCGGCGACCCTTTCACACCAAGATGCCGCTCTGAGCTGTGGTTTGGAGGCCGCACAGCAGCCTTCAGCCTGGAGTCGGTTATCATCATCCATGTCTCGTTTTACTCTCCTTTCTTGCGATTTGTCACATGTCAACATTTTTTGGAAGTTATTTGTAAAGAAATGGTAAAAACGGGGACTGGGGCAGAAACAGGGAGCCTGAGACAAAATGAAGTCACAATCTAACCGCCACTAACATGATCTGCCATTCCTCACTTCTAGACTTTATTTTTTCTTACCCAAACACAGAGATTCTCTGACTTTTGTTGCTGTCAGGATGTGATAATTGGGTTGCCCAGGCATTGCATCATTCGTACCAAGGTTTAACTAAGTGTAGGGATAGCTGTGGTTAACTGAAAGACAAAGACATGGCATTTAGTGTGTTGAATGTTCTGCATTGAAAAATTGTGAATCTTGTGCAGGGATAATAATGCATCTGGAGCAGCTGCCTCTTTAATCCATCTCGGAATTCAGAGCAGGAAAACGGTCCAAAAGGAGCAGAAATCCCGATCTAGCAGCTAAATTCAAACTTTTCTCCCCGCAGGCCAGTTCAGTCACACAAACCTTCTTCTGGAGCCATTTATTTTAAATTTGTGCAGAATGTAGCTTTGCAGTGTGCTGCAGAAAACTGGGCATTCCTGAAAAAGATGTGTTCCTGAAGGCAGCACTTTCTGCATAATTCTGCCATCACAGAGGTGTAAATGAGCTTTTCCAACAGCCCTTATTCAACCCATACCACCACAGAACTGGGACTTTGGACTTTATCGTTTCCATCTTCCACTGTGTCCATCCCAAATGCCTCAGAGTCCAGAGAAGCCTGGAATTCTGTAACTGTATTGTAGAGCTTATTCCTTTCTTCATGTGGTTCTATTCAGGGCCATCTGAGGGAATCAGAGATCATATGTGCAGCTGAGGTTTGCATCCTTGTTCTTAACTCACTGAAATGATTTCATGCTTTAAACATGTTATGCAACGTGGAGAAAGGATATGCAAATCCCTTCTACTCAGTAATATTTATTTATATAACACTTTCACGGAATAAATTGCAAAGTGCTTTACAATAAAAATCCCTAAAAACATAAGAGCAGAGCATTAAAATGATAAGAAGCTAAAAGAAATAAGATTTAAATAAAACAATAATCCTTAGGCATTTTTAAGTTTGTCTTGAGCTTAAAGCTGTCCGCACTGCCAGCAGGTCTGATGCTGGTGGGGAGCGCTCCAGAGTTTGAGGGCAGTAGAGGCAAAAACTCTGTCCCCACAGATTATTAAATTTGAGTTTGCATGGTGTGGATGTGGATTAGATCTAAGAGATTGGCAGTGGGACAGCAGTGACCGGAAGGTCGTTGGTTCGATTCCCACCCCCCCAGTTATCTGTTGTTGTGTCCTTGGACATTTCACCCTCCTTGCCTCCAGTGTCGGCATCGCTGGTGAATGAATGTGAATGAATGTTCAGTGGTGGCAGAGAGGCCGTAGGTGCAGATTGGCAGCCACGTTTCCGTCAGTCCGCCCCCGGGCAGCTGTGGCTACACATGTAATTTAGCATCAGCAGGTGTGAGTGAGGAGTGGATGAATAATGGATACAATGTAAAGCGCTTTAAGTGCCTTGAAAAAGCGCTAAATAAAATCTAATCCGCTATGTGGGTGCTTGTCCTGTGATGGTTTGTACTTTGAACTGCGGGTGACTTGGGGAGTAAGCTAGCAGCAGCATTCTGCTCTTTTATTTACTGATGCAAACAGAGCGCTGCTGTCATCATATGAATTTCATACACAGGATGAAATGAAGGAATGAATGAGCATTAATGGCCCTCCGATTACTGATGTTACAAAGGTGGAAAAACTAGGATTCTGTCAGTAATCAAACTTGAGCAAATTGTGGATGACAAAGGCCTGAGATTCTGCCTTGTTTCAGGAACCGTGTTACCTGGAGCCACGACTAGAACCTCAGTCAGGAAGTTATCACCATCAGGCTTTAATTGTTTCAACACAACCAAGGATTCTGGTGAGTTTAGACGACTCCCTTGTCTTGAATGTAAGGTACAGCTGTACATCATCTGCATAAAAGTGTGTGCAACATATCCAAAAGGCAGAGGTGCGTTTTGCAATGAGTGAGGTGGGCAAGCACTCAGGAAGAAAGCATGAGAAAAAAAAAAGATAAAAAAATCCTCAAAAATTATTCTGTAATTTCTTCTCCAACCAGTTTTCCAAACTACCTCTCATTCCCGTCTCATTTTAGCATGCACCACCACGTCAGCGTGCCAGTGGGAGGTGGTGTTGGAGGAACAGAGAGGGAGGAGGGCAGGGGGCACATTGATAAAATCAAAGTCAATCCCAACACAAACTACAGGGTAAACATGACCCCTGTGGGACACATGCAGTGTTGCTGGAAATAAACCAGTATAGTGAGAAGTGTTGTTGTCAGTCAGCTTAATGATTTTGTTGTGCATTTGGAGACTAATTGTAGATCCTCTGCTTCTCTTTTCAGGGCTTGGAGATATGAGCTATCAAGATGGGGCCTCAGTTATTCCAGTGAATGATATTACCTCTCTGGATGTTCAACAAGTATGTTGGGTTTTAAGGCATTCCCTTTACAGCACCTGAACTTGCAGACTCCCTGTCCACATGAATGAAAATGCAGGGAAGATATTTTCATCACTGTACCAGGATACACCACACAGCCCGATGCTTTTCCCTGAGGCAGTGATGCTGCAGACGGCTCATTAAATTCTACTGAATTCAGTCCTGGGCCACATGATGGGAGATATGGAACAAAAACTAAACTTTGTAAAACATTAAAAGTGTTATTTTGATTTATTTTGTTCTACAGTTCTGAATGCAGCACAGAGCTAGGTAATTATGCCAGTTTTTTCATACTTGTGCACGTTAAGAGACTAAAACAGGAAATTAAAACATGATCCATGGAGCAAATTTAATTAGAAGATTCTATAAATTTGCATTCATGCAAAATGAGAACCTTCTTTTCATAAAATCCACGTGGGATTCCTCCCACCAGCTTAGTCCCCCACAATGCAATAATTAAAAAGACAGAACAGTCTGAATTCTGAGATTTTCATTACCATTTGCAGCCTAAACTTTTGCCTCTCATGCTACAGATTCTTAATTCATAGCAGCATTGTCTTTTTCTGTAGCAATTCACATCCTACACATCCGTTTTGAGACAGTTCATAAGTGTTTCTTAATTATTTTGTGCCACATTTTTTACTGATGCTTCTTTGTTTTCATACTGTGAGCTGGTTAGGCATGAGGACATAGTGGAAGTTTCAGAAAAAGTGGGTTTTATTTTGCCCAAAAATGCAACACACAGGTCTGTTAAAAGAGATTAAATGATAGTAGCTTAACAAAACACAGTAGCCTCACACTAACGGCTCAAGCAACACAGAATGGACCATACAAAGAAGAAAGTAAAGGGACGTAAATACAGTCGGATCCAACCAGTCACACAAAACAAAACCCAACAGTTAGCTTGTAACGCTTGCTTAGAAATTATAGTCAAACAAAACACAAAGAAAATATCAACATGATCAATATTTATCTCCTTAATTCCTCCCTGATGGATGATCAGCACTTCCTGATTGGCCTGAACCATTTTATTTTCAAATTGTTTATTCTCATTTATCTTTTTTTATCGTTATTATTGCTAATTTGACTCTGTTGTCCTTTTGCAGGTTACAGACAAGTCAACCTTTGTGTTAATTTCCTAAACATTTGTCTTTTCACTACATCATGTGGTTGTTTAACATTTTGTGTTGCTGCATTATCAGCCATATAAATTATAAGCAGCCATGCATCAGCTAGTAGTGTGCTCATGCTGCTCAATGATCAGTGATTCACATACCTGTGGTCACACAGACATGCTGAAGACGACCTGCTGAAGTTCAAACTGAGCATCAGAATGAGGAAAAACGAGGATTTAAGAGACTTTGAACGTGACATGGTTGTTGGTCTGAGTATTTCCTAGGATTTCCACCCACAACCATCTCCAGGGTCTCCAGAGATGGTCTGAAGAAGAGAAAATGTCCAGCGAGCAGATAATAAATAAATAAATGTCCAAGCAATAAAATATCTACTCAATGTATGAACTTGTGAGAAGAGATTCCAGTATGCAACTGCATCGCACCAGGAGTGACCCATGGAAAATGAAGCTGAATGAGAACACGACTTCATTAAGAACCGGTTGTTCCCCAGAGACCTTCCCTGGCATTCAACTGAGCAGAAACTAGAAGCATTATGACTAAATCCTGTTAGTTTCAGCTAAACTCTAATCCATGTAACAAATAAGCTGTTATTAAAAGTTTTAATGAATTCTTTCTTTGCCCTGAAAATGACGCAGCTCTAACAGGATTACTTGTTATCAAACACACACTGACTGACATCTTCATACACAACCAACAATATGAGGATTTTTAATGAAAGTATGGATGGTAACAACTTCAGGGATGAAGATCCATCTCTACTGTGTAATTAAAATGCCAAACACTCCCAAATATTCTTGATTTTATTAGAAAAGCACTGTCCCTTTGGAAGGTCCCTGCTGCTCTCAGACAGGCTGAATTCTTGTTGCCATGGATCCCGTAGGAACAGAAACAGTCATCTCCTCTTCATGTCGAAGCAGCTGCATGAGATAATGTCAGATGAGTTGTTCGCTGTCTCTCATTGTGTCCTGTTCCAAACTGATTACTCGGCAAGTCTGACTGTAGTTCCTGCCAAAAACAGCCATTACTTGACTAACTTATGACTGTTTATGATTTTTAATTGCAAAAAAAGAAAAGAATTATGAGTATTAATTGTTTTACAAAGTAGAGTGCCAGTCATGCTCAGTGTAAATCAAAGGAGAGCAGGGTTCACTGAGGCCAACACCAATACCACAACACAACGCTTAGGCACACAAATATCAAATTACCAAGCTAATTCACATTTATATATAACTTTTAAACGCTTTACGTGTCATTTATAAGAGCAGGATCATTTCTTACCTTACTAGTTGTTTAGTATATCCCAGCCATGATCCAGGTGCATCTCCTGATCCTCCTCATCAGTGACTCAGTAGCAGTCCTGTTTCCTTTAGCCACCCACAACCTCACATAAGGGACCAAACTGAACTTGGTCAAAGGAGGTCCGACAATATGGAGAAAGAGCAGGTCAGAGATGCTGGCAGTGGGTAAAGAAGCTTGGTTTGGGGTTTTATATCAGATTCATCTGGAAAAAGCCCTGTTGCCATTCTGAGTTTGACGTGGGGATGGTATTCACAGTTCTTTCAGTTCATCACAAATATCTTTTTCTTCTGATTGCAAGCATTCTCTATGGGCACGGATCACTGCAGAGCAACTGTCCATAGAGTACACCTCCGTCTTCAGGCCAGTACTATGGATAAAGCCCCTGCAGCTCCTCGATAAACTGATCAGAGCTACTCATGTCGGCCACACTTAGAAAAAACAGCCTAATATTTAACGCTTAAGCGTAAAAAGAGTTGCTCTTTTCTAGGTCTGAGTTCCTCTTATTCAGTTCAGAAATGCATCAAAGTTACTCTGATGTTCCTTCAAATACTCCAACTGCACGACAAATAGTTTCATGAGCCGAAATTATTGTAGTGTTTCTTTTTTGCAGCTCCAGTGAAAGTTCAGATGACTCCTGCAGTGCGTCACACACACCCAGATTGTTCACAAGAACACGGGAACTCACGCGTAGCGCATGACCATTGTACGTTTGCTTAGTCATGCCATCATGGGTGGGATCTTCTGATGCAGACTTAAAATGCCTAAGAAGTGCTGGGTGTCATGAATGGCGGACGTCGGAGGAGGTGAGGACCCAAATGCAGGCAGACAAGGCAAGAGGCAGATTCGGTGCAAGTAATAAGGTTTATTTCCCAGGACTCAAGACAGGGAACCACACAGGACAGGGATAACTCCAGTGAAGAAAAACCACA
>JBAGKM010000026.1:721042-739961 GCA_037177155.1 Melanotaenia catherinae | reverse complement strand
TGATGGATATAGGAGGATGTGTCGGATAAAGGAGGATGTTGGGGATAAAGGGGGATGTGATGGATAAAGGAGGATGTTGTGGATAAAGGAGGATTTGATGGGAAAAGGAGGATTTGATGGCAAAAGGAGGATGTTGTGGACAAAGGAGGATGTTGAATAGCCCTGTCATAAGTCTTTAAAAACAAGTCTTCGAATAATAGATTCCTTCTGATGGTGTTAATGTTTACCAACTATCTGTCATTTAGTAGTTGCTGCATAACTGACTGACATTTCAAAGCACTGGAGGTTTCTGTCATAGAAGAGCACAAAGCTTTACAAAATAGATCTAAATGAACAATATTTAAGTAATTATACTGATTAGAATTCTGCTCAACGTCTGCTTGGCTGTTTTTACAAAGAGATTTATGAACACCGATCGACAACAGCAACATCTCTTCTCTTAAGTTAAATAACTACCAAAGCTCACCATTGCATTTTCACCCCAGTCCGTCAGGCTGTAGTCCACTGTGATCTCCTCCCCCTTTGCGATGTCTCGAATTGCTATGACAACCAGCCGCACCTGGGTCCCGCAGTGAACTTCTCGAATCCGGCAGTTGGGAGGCGGGTGGAAAAGCACGGGTCCTCGAACACCACTTGCCCCCTCCTCCCCTAACTCTGGCACACTGGAAAACAAAGGAATTTTAGCAACACTGTTCCGCCAGCTGATGAAGCATCTGGACAAAGTCATGAGCACCTTCCTTACCAGAGCTGAGTAGGATCAGGGAGGTAGTAGGGGCTGCCAGGTGGAGGGAGGCGGTCCTCTGCACCTTCTGGATATTGGCCATCACCTGGGTTAAAAAACAAACAAACAAACAAACAACAAAAAAAAACAACAACAAAAAAAGGAAAGACATGAATTAATTCCAGCACATCTTAACTTCCTTTTCTCCAACAACAGGGCATTCATTTAAAAGATAATTGGTACAGAATGGTGCACTAGTCCTATATAAACACCAGAGTGGGTCAGTTAATAAAGACATTAACAGCAGATGGCAAATGCAGTTGTGTGTCTTTATATTTGTACCAGGGCTGTAGCTGTGTTCTGACATGCTCTCTTCTTCCTCATCTTCTGTTACATATGCTCGACCACACACCTTTACAGGTGTCCCCTTCCTCTTTCTCCCACACACACGCCTGTAAAGACAAAAGGGCATTGTTTAAGGTAATGATGCAGTCAGACAATTGCCTGACACGTTCTTCCTGCAAGTACATAAATATAAGTTTTTCTTGCACATTATATATTTAACATATCTGACAATGATATTAACACCTTAACGAATCCTAGTAGCAACAGCAATTATGGGGAAATGTTTTTGTACTTGTTAGAAAAAAACCCATTAATTTTTTATATAGCAAACATACAACACAGTAATTTTGGCAGCAACTGCTTATCTGAAAATTTGGATATTTAAGTATGGACCAAGTTATCCATGGATCACTTTGGGGCCTCATCTACTAGTTTCTTTAAGTAGCAGTCAGGTTGCTGATGATTTCATAAACTCATAAACTAAATCTTTTTATTGAAAACATATTTTTTAAATGCCTATTTTGTCCACTGTCTAAAAACCCAATAAAATTAAATGTAGTATGACACAATAAAAATAACTAGAAACCCTCATTAACTGACATGGCATTAAACTTTTATTTAAAAACTTTACTATTGCTTTTTTGTTGACAAACCAATCAATATAATAGCTCATCGTTTGCTGTGCTACTGAAACGCAATTTCTTGGCTTAACAATTATTACAGCTTTATTCACACATCTTTGATTTGCTGTGATTTCACTTTAGAGTTGTGTTACCAGTGATGGCCCCACCCCCCCTGTATTAATCAGACTATATAATCAACTATATATGATAATACACTGATTAGCACAACGATGCACCCCTTTTTTGTAACACGAGAACAGTCAACTGCTGTCGGATGCTTTTGGTAGTGGTCAGCAACTTTGTTTACTTAACACCAAATCGAGCCACGACTCATGATCTGCACCAGCTGAGCAGGCAAGAAGTGGTGAGAGTTGAACAATTTTACCGAATGATATGATAAGAAATCTACAGCTTGAGAAATCTCACATATCACTTATAAGAGAACTGATCTCCTGGGTTAAAGAGCAGATGATTCCTGCAGGGTGCATGCTAACATCAATGCTAAACCACAGCTAGCCTGTTAGCTTCCAGCAGCTAGCTGATACTTCTGCGCCGTCAAAACACCAACTATGAAAGGCTGGCCATTAAATGCGAAACGAGCAAGAGAGGAGAAGTCACTAGCCTTAAGAGTACAATGGCTGCAACCAATAACCAAACAAAACCCACTTTCATTTCTCTGTTTTTTGCAACATAAA
The DNA here is from genome assembly GCA_037177155.1 of Melanotaenia catherinae. Lineage (NCBI taxonomy): Eukaryota > Metazoa > Chordata > Actinopteri > Atheriniformes > Melanotaeniidae > Melanotaenia > Melanotaenia catherinae. Next base: position 737,577 of record JBAGKM010000026.1, on the reverse strand, counting down.
TGCCGAATATGATGCACGCGAATATAGGCTTCTAACGTTAACTGAACAGACATGCACGCTCCAAGCGCGTGCGTCTGTAGCTCTGGCATTTTGCGCACAAAATCTGCGGGTGAAAACAACGCCTCACGAAGACTAATCCGGCGTCTGGCCGTGCTCCCTCACCCCCGTGTCGGCGGCGGCTTGCTCCCATCCCCGTCGCTGTCGAGGGTCGGTGGTTCCCGGTAGTCAAAAGGCGACCGTACATTCTCCGCCATTAGGACTGCCTTCCCTACCTCTCGTGCTCCGGTAGATTGCACACCGCGCATGTGCACAACATCCTTTGGGGTTCTACTGGTAAAATGGGGAGCACCCACCTCTTCAAAATACATGGATATATTACCATGTATTCATTAGATTAACTCTTATGTAATTGAAATGCCGTCCGAAAGGGCAACATTGCAGTATTAAATCAAAGCGCGTGGTCATTAAAAATGTATAAATTATAGCGCTGCTAAATCAGTGCTTTAAACAATTCTATTTAAAAAAAAAAAGCCAAACCAATTTCACTGCAATATGATTTACCATTCTGTTATAACAATTTACTTTATCCACTGCTTACTGACAAAATTCTCATGTCCATGTCACACTGTTCTCCAGTCTATGCTAAAAGCTGAAACCAACTTAGCACCATCTTTTGTTTATCTCCCATGTCTCCAGGAAACTTACTATTTGGAAAATAGTTACTTTGGGATAGTTACTAAACAAATGCTGTGATAACCCCCCTCCCCCTTCCAATAACGCAATGGAGTATGTGGAGAAAAGGTAACTCAACAAAACAATGATTAATATAGTGTTTTTAATCTTCAATGCACATCCAGTTAATTTTCACAGAAATAAAGCACAGTATTCTGAAATTCATCATACTAGCAGATCTGAAAGCCAGACCTCAGTTCACTCAGTGTATGCAGTGTCAGATTAAAGTGAAATGGCAAGAGTTGGTACAAAATGTTTGATGCTTCTGGCTACAGACAATACAGCAAATGCTGTAAAATATCACTTCGGTATAGTAGTTCACACACAATTTCTGGCTTCCAATAAAAAGGGAACTGGCAGAAACCAAATGATCTAACGGTTCAGATGTGGACAGTGCATCTGCACATTCAAGTATAACAACAAGAAAAAAAAACTTGGCGGATGAAGCAGCAGAATTTTGTCACAGACTGTGCCAAACCACACATAAGGTAATTATGCAGCAAATGAAAACAAATCAGATTGTCAGTTATTTTGGTTAGATATGATACTAATGATACACATTAACAGCTAAGAACAGTAAATTGATACACATTTAGCTGTTTATCAGTCACAGTTTATCAGTCATATATTTTTGGCTACATTCTAGCGGTTAGTAGAGTCAGGAGTGTTTTAAACAGCAGATAATCAGAGGAAATATATTTAAATAAATAACACAGCACGCTAAAAAAGACAAGTCTAACACTGGCATTGCATACTGAAAAACCAACCTTAAATAAGCCTGCACTTTTGTTGTTAAAGGAAATACCAAACATTGGAAAACTAGAGGTCATTCTAGCACTTAGTGTAGAAATACCAATGTCTGGGAAAAGCTGTCTATTTGGCTTTGTTTCAGGGGCTTAGTTGTAGTTTTAGTTAAGCAGTGCACTTTGATCCTCAGCTGTTGACAGAGTACAGGCTATATCAGTTTACATTTTTAATGTGGAATACATAAGGTTGTCTGTTAGAGTTGGATAAGTTCATTCATAGATGTTGAAGTGAAACACAGGAATTTAGATCTCCCCTGTTCCCTCTCTCTCTTTGTGTAAGACATGGAGGGTCTGTGCAGCATGATCAGCCCAGTGGATTAGTTCCAGCAGCACTCGGTAGGTCCACATTTTAAGGCTGAAAACTCCCCCTGCGCCATCAACTTCCTACACGAAAGAGGACAAAATGAGGACAAATGTCTCTTTACATGCATACGAACAGTAAAAAAAAAAAAAGAGTATATAAATAGGTTATAAGGTATATGAATACACTGGCACAGTTCTTTTCGTCTACTTTAAGAACAGGGCCAATAGAATGTAGATGCAGCAAAGACTATTACTTTTTATAGTTGATGTGCTAACCTAATAAAAAAAACATTTTGCTTATTTAAAATGCAGCAGATTAATCAGGACATTTTAGTCATGTCCAGATGATTTTATGACTAATAATCACAAGTCTAACCTCAATCTCAGTCTCCACAAACATCCCAGAGAAGTGTCTACATCTTTCATCCTTACTGGGCTGGATCTTTATCTTATTTAATAAATTTAAATAAAATGTGTTATTCGTTAACAACATGATTTAGACAGATACTTGTATAGGCTTTAAATGCTGGCAGCTTGGGAAAGCCCAACTTTGTGAGACATATGTGCCAAATTTGATTCAGAGAAAATGCATCCTTAGACATTATAATAAATACAAGCTAGTTAAAAATATAATAGTCCAAAATGATTTTCTTTTCCACAGAGTTTCCAATTACTTCTGAATATTAACAGTGGATGCTTACTACTAAAAGCTGAGCTGGCTGTTTGTGTAAAAACACTTAATTTTAGGCTTGTGAGAGATTTTATTATGTAACCATTTCCCTTGAAAGTATACAGAAGTACCTATAATGCCACTGCAGCTGGTGTTTTTTTTTTTTTTTTTGCATGCGTGCTTTCAGGTCGTTATATCCTGCAGATGCCTGATAAAAAGCAGCTTCACTTAATCATTTGAGAAAAATGGACCATACTGAGATAAGAAAGAACCGTAACAATACATCACCTCATTACACTGGTGATCTGGGGTGACCTCCATGGTTGTGCCTTCAGTCTCTACTAAATCTTTGGTGCTGAAGAGCAAGTGCTCCAGCCGGGCACGGACAATCTTCTTCATGGTTTCGTAGTCGCCCTCCAGCTGGCCCCATTCCTCTTCTTCCTTGAGGATAACACAGTGCAGCAGCCCCAGGCACTGCCGCAAAGCTGAGTGCAGCAGTTGCACCTGCTCCTCAGAGCTGGGCTCCTCAACCTCTGGGGATAGGGAAACCATGCGTCCGCCATCAAGGGTGTGGTTCGACAAGAAGGTCTCCCTCTCTTTCTAAAAGATCCAAAGATGAGTGAGGAAAGGGAGGACACATTTTTGTCAACATTCAATTATACCATTTCTGTTGCACTTGTCCAATTTATCTTCCTTTAGATAAATAGAGCTAAACACCAGCTGACAACTCTGTTGTTTAAATTGATCAATTGAAATGTTTTTAAATGGGCAGTGAGGCACACCAGCTGAAAAGCAAGAAATAGAAAAATCCAATTCACTCTATCCATTAGGCTCTCCAGGGAAAAGGCATAGAGGTGGACGGTGTCTATCATTATTACATTAAGCACCATAGCATCTCTTACAAGAACACTCAAGTGCACAATTGTCAATATTGGTGTCTACAGTAACACCCACAAACAATTACATGCAATAGGTAGCTAGCTGCCTCCGCACAAGAACATATTTGCATCAAAGCGAGCCTAATATAAAGAGAAGAGTGTGTAACGTCGTCTGACGATGACGTGCGCATAGCGAGTGTGTTAACTGTAACTCACGTATAGCCGCAGCAGATCGGTACATTCACTGTGAAGTAGCCGGGCTAAAGCCACCGCTCTCCCGGTCCGCGACGGGCCCGACGTCGGCGTACCGGACGCGGTTAACGGCTGCTCCTCCTGCTCTGCCATTTGCACTCAGCCCCAGTTAGATAGGTGGGCTAGCAGCGAGCGGTGTGACCTAGCAGGACAGACTTCACCTCACAGCCGTCCTCTCCCAACTTTGTAAACGCTGGCACGGAAACGAAGCTTCTTTTTAAAAATCACACACACGAAATATTTTGGGGGTATTAAACACAAACCGAAGGTCCTCTGAACGAGCGTAAGTCGCGCGTGTTTCAGTCGGTGTTCATGTTGGCATGTACGCAAAGACAGGGGATTTAATTGGTTCCGCAAGCCACAACAGGGACGTTTTTTGAGGGGTGGGTGGCCGCGCTTCCAATACGTCACCACGTGACCCACCCAATCATCTACACATTATTAAAGACTCTTTAATGACTCTTTTTTAGAAAATAATTTGAATGTTTAAATAACTATGAAAAACAACATGGAGTTAACCATATATATTCTGACCAATATGGAAAAGGGGAATGGCAGAGACTCAGGAATGTAAGGAATGATGACAATCTGCCAAATGTGTGACTGGATTGCACTTTTTTTTAAAAGTCTTTCTTCGTGTGATTTTTTGTTCATAAATATATAATAACAAATCATAATCATTTAAGGCTTTTCAAAATATAATTCTTCCTTTTTTGTAGGTGATCCGAGTAAAATATTGTGCTGTGTTCTCTGTAGCCTTTAGCCAGTAAGTTAGTTATAAAGAATGAAACTTTTATGAGTGCAGTCATTACCTGAATTTGTGTTTGAAAGGAAACACATAGAACTGTAACTACACCTTTTAAATAAAATAATGAAGGTTAAAAAAAAATAAATAAATAACATCAATGTCACTGGTGTAAGTATGCATGCAAGACTGCTGTGTGTTAACTTGCTATTAATGTTAATCATATAAGATAATGATCTCACCAATTAATCAAAACAGGATCACTTCAATAACAAGTTGAAAAGTCCCCAGAGCAGATTTTATTTTCAACGCCAACTTAAAAATCCCCCAAATGAGTCAATATTTACCATTAAATTTTAAAGTATCCAGTTTCATCATCTGATATGTTATTTATGTTCTCCTGAGAATAAATATGGGTTTGTGAGAATTGCGAATCATTGTATGTTGTGTTGTTTATTAGAATTCTGGAAACATGATTTGATAAACTCAACTGCTTAGAAGTGATGGCAGAATGTTACAGAGATCCTTCTCATACACACACACACACACACACACACACACACACACACACACACAGCTTTCTTTCTGTGAACTACTTGTTCTATAATGGCTCTGCTAGATTAGCTTCAAAATTTTGTTGGGATGCTGGTGGTGATGGCGGTGGAAAAAAAAACTAAACAGGCGCATCACAACCCATTAGCACAGCATGCCACAAGATGATGGGTGCACGTGTGTGCGTGTGTGATGACTCCACAGACATGGAGGCCTGTGAGTGACAGAAAGGCTAATTGACAAGCGCAGACTCACAGGAGCGGAGAGTCAATGGGGCCCGCGAGAGCGTACCTTCTCCCGATGATGAAGCCGAACACCATGAACACCAGGATGATGGTCCCCGCCACTGCCACCACCGCTATGATGATGACGGGGTTCTGCTCACTTGAGACAATCGCGGCTGATGAGACACACACAGGAGACAGAGACACAAAGACAGAGGTTCGCTGTGAACTTAACATCAGAAAGTGCAATCTGTAGGGCAGACAGTAATTAAGTCCCAATGAGCAGCATGGAGATTGATAGCTGCCCCCACCTCTTTTTAGAGAGTGGAGGAGGAGCAGGGGCTTCTATTTTTGAGTCGTTTTTCTACACACGGCTCTACTGTTTCAGAAAGTGGGCTTAATAGTCCCAGACGGCGACAGCGATGCCCTTCATCTCAAACAAAGGCACATTCAGGTTGAATTGTTTCCCTTTCAGAGCTCTCGCAGCACTCTGTTTGCTGTGCTGCTGATTGCTCTGAAGAACAGTTTGCAGCAGCTTCGACAGAGTCAGTGCAAGTCGTGTGTGAGAGGGAAATTTATGCATTGAAAACAACTATATCTACACTGTATAAATATGAAGAAAGGTGCCCATATCCCATCAGCTGTTACTAAGTCAAGCTTCAAAACTACCAATCATCTGTTTGGGGAGAAGAACGAGCACTCGGCTGTGGAGTCACACACCTGCAGGTTTCCATCTTGAGGCAGTCACAGAGGAGGCTGCTGCCTCTCTGTGCAGGTCAAGGACACTTTGCAAGCTTGTAACCTTGTTACAGGACACACTCTGCATGTGGTAAGAGTAATTAATGTGCCATTTAATGCAGAAACTGGATCTAAGGTATGTGGCAACCAAAGAGGCTTTAACCCTTAAATACATTTAACAAAAGTGCAACTTTCTAACAAGCAATGCTTAACAAAATGTTTTACTAATATATTTAGAGCCATTACAGAGTGTAAATGGTAAAAAAAATTTCGGCTATATCAGAGAGGCCTACTTTTTTCTCTGAAAAAGGGTTACATTGACCACAATAAATTTCAAATGAAGCATAACTATAAATTAAGGAATTTGAATTCTAAACTAACAATAGAGAAATATGCATGTTTATTTACAGAATCCTCAGCACAAGATTTCTGCAGGATCATCCTTCACAATAACACACTGAGACTCGGGACAAAGCTAATGCAACTGATTAGATTTAAATGACTTTATCCTCATGACACTACAGTAGCTTGTCCTTGCATTTAGTGATTTTTCCAGTAAGGTGTTGTCAGCACAAAGTCAAAGCAATTTGTGTTTGCTTTGCTTGAAAGCAAATAATCTCCCTGGGCTATTACCACAGTAGCTGGGAACACTAACAGGTTGCACGCATATATATATATATATATATATACATACATACAAACATACATACATACATATATACATACAGTCACATATTTGACAAGATAAAATATCCCATGGTAACATCAGTGTTTGGATTTAAGCTGTAAAATTAGAATAGTTGTTCATACTAACAGCTGACAGTTTTACGTTAGCGAGGCAGTTCTGACATTTCAACAGAATTCCTGCTCCTTTTGTCCAACACAATCAATGTAAGGTGCAAAATAGAAAAAAAAAGAAAAGAATAGAACATAGAAATATAAAACAGGACAAACATAAATTGTTGCTAAATGGTCAAACCCAAATCTCAGCGAACGTCCGTTCTTTACTATTATTCACTAAAAACACACAGATTTATATAAGTATGTCAACACCGTTGAGATGCCCAGACACTGTGGTGAAAGCAGATTATGTGGTTTTACTCTGGACACAATGCACAGTATTTTCTTTTCTCTTGTTCGAAATGGTCTGGCTGCTTGCACGGTGCACACTAACATGCTACACGCAGCAAGGAGCAAGTAGCAAGCAGCACAGTACACCACACGCAGCATGCAGCACCCTACATGCTGCACACTAACACGCTACACGCAGCAAGGAGCAAGCAGCACAGTACACCACACACAGCAAGCTACACACTACATGCTGCACGCCACACACAGCACACTAACACGCTGCAAGGAGCAAGTAGCAAGCAGCATGCAGCACAATGCACTCAGCACGCTACTTGCAGCACAATAACACTACACGCAGCAAGGAGCAAGTAGCAAGTAGCAAGCAGCACAGTACACCACACACAGCATGCAGCCCCCTACATGCAGCACACTAACACGCTACATGCAGCAAGTAGCAAGCAGCACACTGCACGTAGCACGCTACACGCAGCACACTAACACGCTACACGCAGCAAGTAGCAAGCAGCACACTGCACGCAGCACACTAACACGCTACACGCAGCAAGTAGCAAGCATGCAGCACACCACACACAGCACAATAGCACGCTACATACAGCAAATAGCAAGCAGCACAATGCACGCTGCTTTCAGCATGCTGCATGCAGCACTCAGCACGCTACACGCAGCACACTGCACGCTACATGCAGCACACTGCAAGCAGCACGCTACACGCAGCACACTGCACGCAGCACGCTACACGCAGCACAATAACACTACACGCAGCAAGCAGCACACTGCACGCTGCTTCCAGCACACTGCACTCAGCATGCTACATGCAGCAGCTACACGCAGCACACTACATGCTACACGCAGCAAGTAGCAAGGACCACACTGCAGGCTGCTTGCAGCAGGCTACACGCAGGAAGTAGCAAGCAGCACACCGCACTTTCCTTGCAACACGCTACATTCAGCACGCCACACGCTGCATGCAACACGCTATAGGCAGCTCGCTGCTGGAATTGTTTCAGTTGTCCTTTCCAGCTGAGATAAATGTGTTTGGTTTGGTTCTACGGGCAAGTTTCCACTCTGCAAGGCTTCAGTGTCAGATCAGGAAGTAGAAATAACAGGTATGAAACTGATCAAAGGTTACTGAGGGGAAGCCATGCTGTTCATATCAGCTCTGATTAATAATGGGCCGTACCTGTGGCCTCTTCCTTGGTGGTTATCTCCAGTCTGGGGCCGAAGGTGCCATACCCTGCTTCTGTGAAAGCTCTGATCTGGAACACATAGGCTGTGCTGGGCTTTAGGTTGTTGACTGTCGCTGAGGTGGATTTGGACCTCACTGTGGAGTAGATCCGGTCCTTCTGGTCCTGTAAACAATTTCCACAGTGAAGTTCCTCATACCACTTTTTTAAAACAGTAACATCTAACTGTGGTGACATAAAACAGCTCAGAACTGAGTCTGAAATGTTTTCATTAAAGTCTTTGTCTTTAAAACTACAGATATTAATCACAGAGTGTAATTACCTGCAATTTGTGACCATTTGAGATGAAAACACTTCTATCTAGTAGTAATTTACATATTATATATTCAGATGAGGCTTTCTTCAGAGATAGACAATTATCTTGGTAGATTTAGTATAATGCACATTTCCAAAACATTAATCCCATCAGAGACCTGTCACGTTAGCCGCCAACTGCTCCGAGTTGCTCTTCAAAAGCAATTAAAACTTTCTTCTCTTCTAATTCCACCTGCTTATAGTTTGTGTATAGTTTCAAACATTAATTGCAGTTAAGCTACCTTAAATGAAACTTCTGGCAGGACTGTCTGAGGCATTGTTCTCATGCACTCGGCATTATTTGAAGAAAATTGGATCAGAAGGGAAAACTGTTTGAATGTTTTACTTCTTAATGTTCATTCACAGTAAATCAAAGCCTGCATAAACAATGAAGATGTGAAATAGCATTGAGTAGAATAAATATCTATCCCTTAATGTTTATTTAGTCTGACCTTCAACTAATTTAACGTTTTTCCTCGGTCAGCCTCGTCTGCCACACAGGAAACAAACACATCTGAACATATCAGGATTGTATTAGGATCCTTTGGCTGCATGCTTTGTGTACTTAGCTGTTGATCTCCAAACAAAGTTTAGCTGAAGCCTAAATGGAATGCCAGGGTCTCTTAGACGTGTTGTCATTGTTTCCAGTTTCCCACTTTTACAGTTGGTCAGAGCACAGTGGTGACATGGGAGACCAACTGGTCGGTGTGTATCACAGCTCTGCTCGCCCGCCTTTCATTCGCTGGGTTAAACTCATCCCATTAAACCTGGCTGTAAAAAGCTGATGTGGTCAGACTTGAAAAGAGAAGTGGTGGTATAATCTGTGTGGAAAGGGACAGGAGATTTCTAACCGTGGCAGTGCGAGCAGCCCGGTATTGTGTGTGTGCTAACATGTGCGTGTGGGAGGCTGAGAAGGACTTCAGCCTGATTAAAATCTTATGAGCATCTCATTCATTATTGCAATTATGAGACAACGAAGGTACTTGCAGAATCATGAGGATTCCACTCACACCAGCATGCAGATAGAATACAAAATGAAGAGATTAGAAACGTGGATGTGGGGCTGAGATACGGAAGAGAAGGAGCTCAGAAAGACACTCACTTTTTCGTAGTATTTGATTTCATATTCTGTGATGACGCCGTTGGGTTGGTGGGGCTCCTGCCAGGACAGCTGGATGCTGCGCTGCTGCACCTTCTCCTTGATGACTTCGCTGACCTGGGACGGAGCTGTTTAGAGAGGAACATGTTAATAAGAGGAGGGAAACCTCTCTCAACACACATGCATGCGGCAGCCTCAAATCGGCCGCTCAGACCCCCCCAGCGACCTCCGTCAGCTGATGAATATTCGCGGGGGCGACTCTAAATGTTTACAGGTCATGATGGAAATTCAGCTCCAGAGCAAACAGTGGTTAGCGCTTCCCCAGCCGCTGCAAAAGAGCAACATGTAAATTATGAATGACAATTCATTTCAATTTATTCCAGCGTTTGCAGCGGAACAGGCAGGCTCTTCCTCCACCTGATTACAGAGCTACTCAGAAAGCTTCTTAGAGGGAAAGGGGTGTACCTGTAACCTTCCAACACCCATCTTATGCACACCAATTATCTCCGGCTCTGTGCATGACTCATTTTAAGTGTCTGGCTGTCTGGATTAAGAGCTACGGCATTTAGATTTGCTGAACAGTGCACACAACCATCCTTCTATTTTTCTTTTTACTTGACAAAAGGTAAATGAACCAAACAAGCGTGTGTAGATGGAGCTGAAGCTTCCATTTTAGCCACAAACTGCTGCTACAACTACTGCAGCACTGCTGTTTGCTCTGCTCCTGTAGGACCAACTGCTTCTGCTTTGTACATAACAGTTTGCTCCAACCCGTTTCCTGTGCCAGCAAACTCAGATCATGCATTTTCTGCTCCAAGTTTTTTTCTGTCCTTTGACTACAGAGCAGTGCATCTTTTTCCTACTTCTATTTGTAAGTTAGAACTCCCAAAAGAACTGATACGCTGTTTAAGATGTAAATAAAAACACAATACAATGATTTATAAAGCTCATCAAGCCACATTTTCTTCCCAGATGAACATTAACAACATTTCAGATTTTACCATTTCATGGAAAATATGAGATCATTTTGAATCTGATAACTGATGATGATTTTTAGGTCATTACAGTCTGTTTTTAATAATTGTTAAAAATTATTTTAATAGATTTTTTTTATTCCTGTAATGTTTTACAAAATAAAACAAGCTCAAGAGCCTTTAAGAGATTTTCCTCTTTAAGTGTTACAGCTGTGCCTTCTGCCTCTGGGACGGCTTCCATTACCTTCACATGCATCATCATCATCATCATCATCGTGGTTATAATCACCGTCATCTTACTGAACTTTTCTTAAACACCCCAGTGAGAAAAAAGGAGACAAGCCCCACCCTAACACACAAACACACACCCACACACACACCCCACACACTGCTCTTGGGGTAAACCATATTAATTAAGATGTCTTGGGGAGTTTGAAAACCCGTCCTGAGTTGCACTCTAACGTGAAGCCTCCAATCAGAAGCTGTGCCTTCATTTGTTTCCTGGACCTTTGACAGATCAGCTGATCACCTCATTTTCTGCAGTTTTCAGTGAAACATCTTAAACCTTGTCCAGTGCAAGCTTGGAGTTGATAGAGCCATCTTACATCTGCGCATATGGAACAACTTTCAGCAGGAAAATAGCTTGACATGGACAAGCAGAAGCTACTGAAGTGCCATGCTCAGTGACCCGGTGGGAGGGGACCTCTGGAGCCTTAATTCAGCCTGACCCCAGATTGTTTTAAGATGACCTGCCACTAATGACGCCAGCTGGATTAAAAGCTCATTAGGCCTCATCGGCATTCCTGACAGTAATGGCTACGAGAGCAGACACCCAAGACCTTGTAAAAACTTGCTGTTGTGACATGTCCCTTCATAATCCACCCAAAACACAAGAACAATGTGTCCTTTCTTAGCACAGGCGGCCAGTCAAAGGGACGACTGAGTTTTCTCCCCAGAGTCACAACATGCTGTTAGTGCAGCTTAGCTTCATCCAGTCTGACTGCTTTCTCTGCACCACCCAGAAAACCTCTGAAACATGGACTTTCCAGCATCTTAATTCTGCTTTAGCTGCCAATTCTGCCTCCTGCCCTCATAACCATCTTAAATCAGACTTTTCATTTCATTACTTTTCTTTACTACATGCACATGAATAGAAAGCACTTTAAAATATTTTTTTATTTACAGTGTAGAAGAGTGAAAAGAGACAATGATTTAGCAGTGGCTTGATGACACAATCCAAACCTTTGCTCTGTCTTCATTATTATACAGTATCTGGTCTTAATCTGGTAAATTCAGGACTTAGTCCTTGGGCTCTCTGTGACTCCCCGGTGAATCACTCAAACTCTTGAACCCAGCATTCGATGTGTCAGCCTCAGCCAAACATTAGCAGCTCGATTATGTTTCATACCTTCAGCCTTGGGATCAGATTCCCCTGTATGTGACAAGCTCTAAAACACTGTTTTCTGTACTTCAGATGACGCAACTCCACAGTATCCTGAGTTCAAGAAAGGCCAGAACTCACATTGCTGGTATCTGACGTCCTCCCTTCTCAGACATTTCCTTGTGCAACTTGTGGGTGTTTCTGGTCAGACCAGCCACACACTAAGATTTTGTCATCCCTGTGCTTTTTCAGGTTCTTGCTGAGGGTAAGTTGTACTCTTTATTTCTAAAGTGGTTTTCATGCAGCAGCAGTGATACTGACAGAGCTGCTGAGGCAGTGCACAGCATGATGAAAGCTTTCCCTCCCCTCAGAGTTGACCCCCTTAAGCCCTTGGCTGTAGTAGCAGTGACTCAGCCAAGTCCCTCCTCTTCGTTCAGCCCTCCACCGGTGACAGAGAGATCTCCACTGTGTTTCCACAGGGATCATGAGATCACTGAACAGTATTAGCAGACATGCTGCTCCACGGGGCTAAAAGGTGATCATTCCAGGCAGGTGATTTTCAAAACGGAAAACAAGCCATTCTCCATTTTTCAGGGCTGGAAATGAAAACCACAGTTGATCCTTAAATCTATAAAAAAAAAAGAAGAAGAATAAAAAAAAAGAAAGAAAATGCTCCCTGGGCCATCTGTGACTCCCGTGAATCACTCAGACGGCACAGTGTGACAGCCATTAATGACCGACTTGATATGAGACAGACCCGGACAAGGCAGCCTCTGTCAGACTTTTAGCCAACCTGTGGGGCTTAGTCCAGCGGAAAATTGTATAATTGTTAGGTTAGCCCTAAAGAGAGAGTTTGGGAAGGCATTTGTGCAATCATTTTGCCATATTAGAAAATGCTTTGGTGACCCCGAACACCTTCTCCTGTAAAGCTAAGTGATCCAGAAGCCGCTCGCCCAGACGTGTTCTGCATCTGAATACCGTGTGAACGTGCACAACGTTGCATTTTTAACATTCTCTTCTTTCACTGATTTCAGCTCTGAGGCAGAAAGCAGAACGGAGGCAGTTCATAACATAAGCGTCTTTCTCTGCCTCCGTTCTCGCCTCATGAACCCAACACTGATATAAACTCATACACTAATTACGGCTGTTTTCAAGATGTGCTGGTGTAGCTTAACACCTACAGCACATCTGTGTTTAAGTGCACTGGCTTGATGGTGTTTAATGCTCTTTAAAGGCTTTAGTTTATTTATTTATCTGACATATATTTAATTTGAACAGAATGTCCTCCAGAGAGCATAATCCCAACTAAATCCTTTGTGCTAAAAACTGGTACATGAATAAATGTATTTTTGAAGACAGAACTAATAATTGTATTTTTAATGTGCCCGATAGTAGATTAGACATGTGAGGGAACAGGTTTTTCATCATGTGGAGGTTACTTTTCAGGCTGCATCAGACAAACATCAGAATGCATCGACGGTCCATCTCTGTTCAGCATCATCACGACAGAGCTGCCTGTTCTGTTCGGAGGAGCTGTGGTATTAAACACCAGCAGCAGCAGCGTGTGAAACCAAACGCCTGGTGACAGCCTGATCCCCGGCTGCACTGACATTAACCAAGTATGACATAATAAAGATTACTTCTACTTTCTGTTGTGGCTTCCATAACAGAACAGAAAGTGGCTGCTGAAATTAAGCCCACCTTCACTAGTCTGTACTGAGAAGAATCATGAACTCAGTCGTATTCTTAGTTGGACCAAGAATGTAAAACTAGAAGCTAAGATGGCTTTTTAGTGTCTTACACACCTACATGTGGAAGCCTTCCTTCCCTCCGCATGGACCCGCTGTTGTGCAAAGTGTTGCTTGATTTGGATAAATGAAGATGAAGAAACAAGATGAAGACGATGCTGGATTAACTTTAATTAAGGGAGATCTCAGAGAAGAGACGGGATGAAGATGATGCTGGATTAACCGTGGTTAGCAGGTGCCTAATTTATCAAAGATCAGTAGTGTTGCTTTAAAATTAAAGTCAGGTTTTCTGCTTAAGTTTTTCTTGTGGTTAAATTACAAACATTTGAGCTGACAAGATTACCAGCATGAGCAGAAACAAAACAGGATCCAGGATTGAAAGCCAGTTAACTGTTTCAGCATGAAGCTGCTCTAAGCTGTCCTGTCCTCTGCTGGTGGGAGGACTGTCCTCTCATTTGAATTTTAAGACACAATCACAATCATTTAGCCAAATTTCAAGCAACAGCAGCTGCTTTTTCTAACCAGACTCCCCACTTATGTTTGTACACGAGTGTGGGCGTTCACCTGTCTGTTGTATGAACTCTGAGGAGAGAAGCTGTGCTATTAGATGCCATCCACCAACTCCTACCCACCTGTCTGGCTGTGGAGCTGGCCAGACTGAAACCACCTTCATCTACCCAGTGGGCAATAAACACTTGACATAGTACATTCCTTTAAGTCTACAGAGCCTGCTCAGTCAGTCACATAACAAAGGAGGGAGGATGATGGATGGAGGTAAAGAGAATAATCTTGATCCTGTGGCTGGGGTTCTCTTTACTAGTGAAGCTAAACTAGAGTAAGTTGTTTTTTATTCACATTTACTTCGAATGAAAAAGCACAGAGGAAATCCAGCTAATGAGCCAAGAAAGGTTTGATGAACTCAAAACTTCCCTTTGTTTTTAAAGCATCTTTGTACGAGCATTTATGCTGACTGGTCTGAAGCATCACTAAAGTTGCAGAAAGTTCACCCATCAATGGCTAACTTTGTGGTTTCTGGAGCATTTTTTAAGGCCAGTGATTCCTATTCACCATGAACGCTTCAGGGAGAGGAGCATGAAATACCCTTGAACCAAGCCTGTTTGAAAATAGAGTTTTAAGAGCCAGACAAAGGACAGAGTACTCGCTGCATAACAATGCCAACCGAGGCGGGGACACCTTTAGTGACCATGCAGGGAGGTCAAAGGCTACTCCGTTTGAAAGCAATTAGCTAGGCCTGATCTGAAGGAGACCTGGGCTGGGTCTTTCATGTTCTATAGGGCTGACAGCTCTAGAGGTGATGGGATGATTATTAATACATATGTGATGCATTCACTGCTGACAGCTGAACAGAGCCATCATATTCTCCCCCCTCATTATTTCCCAGTTCAAGGACTCAACACATGAGTTCTGTAGATCAACAGAGGCACCAAATACAAGTCTTTTTTGCCTCAGAGTGGTTTTTTTTATTGAAATGATGAGGTGTGACAGAGATGTGTCTATGAAGCAATGTCCAGATGAATCTGGCCAGAAAGTGAGCACCTTGCATGGCAGTGAATATTTCTCCACTTAATAGAATCCCTCCATGAAGTCTCCCTACGCTCAAGCAAGTAAATGGTTTTTGGTGTTTGAGTCACTGAGTGCATCACCCACACCTAACAGCTTAAGTATAGCCTTGCACGCCGCAGCGAAGCTAGGAATCAGAATCACAGTGGAAGGTCAGTGGGGGAAATTGCATTCATGCTACACTGACATGCACATGAGGCACACTGTGCATGATTGCCCCTCCAACGTCTCCTGACAAGGAGTTCATTTTAACCCTCGGTGGTATTCCAATCCACTCACTCCCTCGTAAAATCAAAATGCCATTCAGGAAGGTAACAGATGCAGAAATCACTGGTCAGCTGTGTTACATAATTGTTAAACCAGCAGGGACGCTGCTTATTGAAGAAGCTTCCCTGTGTCAGTGCTCAAATTAGGCAGCATGGCTGGCAGTCTATCATCAGCAGCTCTTAGCACACGCTCTGATTTCTTCAAGTCAGCCAGGACTAGGTGTGAAATAGCCATATTTATTTTCCCTCATGTCGAGCAAGAATAGAGTCATTTTGGCTCTATTGTACCGTGGGATAAATTTACATAATCATATACCTGCAAGGGTGAGATGACGGCCTTGTTCACACCAGGTGCTAAAATACATCACACATGGACGGATGTGCACATACTGATGAGAGATGAGGCTGGCAGAGCCTAAAAAACAGCGGGAAGACGACAGAGATGTTTCTAAAAGTGATTTTTTAAATCTTCAAGCTGATTTTTGCTATTTGTAATCACAGTATCACAGACTGAGCCCAGGTGAAACTGGGTATTTTTAGCTTATAATTTAACCTCTTCCTCACGAGCGCTCACTTACAAGGGCCTGAGTGACATCCGTGCAGCAGAAACGCTTTGTGCGCATGCTAGCTAGCACTGATCCTTACATGTAGCATACCAAAATGAGGGGAAGGAAATTTAGCTAAGACTCCATCAAGTATGGCATCCAGCAGGGTTCACTTTTTTTTCTTCTATTTTTGCACAGTTCCTCATCAGACATTACTGTACTAATTCCTAGATGACTGGATGGTAAATGGACTTGCTTTTCTTCGGCTTGGCTACTCAAGCACTTCACTCATACCCGACAGACACGTTTTGAGGGTTTGGTGTCTCGTCCAAAGCTGCTCTTACTCCTGAACTACTTGACCCTGATTTCAAACCGGCATCATCCTCGGTTTCACAAATCCACTCACTTCTT
>JBAGKM010000026.1:653571-669801 GCA_037177155.1 Melanotaenia catherinae | reverse complement strand
GGATTTACCAGATAGAGTCTCTGAATAAAACTACATTTAGTGGCTGGATTGTAAACCTCCTGGATGGGATAGAAATGTCTGGAAAACCTCTGTAGATCATCTAAAGGGTTAAATATCCATCACATTTACCCCACAGAGACACACACCACCGCTCCTGAGACAATATTCACAATGTAAGCAACTATAAGTGTTAATAATCAAGTCATTATTTCCTAAAATATTGATATTTTTTTTATTTATTCTTTCACATTCACTGTCTCATTTACATCTGCCAACCTTTCCCAGTCTGTGCCCTTCATGCCCCCCCATCAAAAATTTTCTAGATGCGCCCCTGCTTTGAGACAGATAATCTTCATAATCACCCACAGCCTTATTTTAACTTTGACAGAATAATACGTTAGCATTTGATAGATTAGCTAGCTGACAGCTGCTCTGCCCTATTTCTTAGTGGGGAAAGTTAAATCACCAAAAAGAAATTCTCCACAGCTCTGAAGCAGCTACTCGTTTAAGTTGCGTCACAGGCCTGCTGATATTTTCCTCACGTACCTGAAACCGACTCAGACTCGCTCACTAGAAAAGAATCAAAAAGGAGTTTCACTGCTGTCATTGTCTAAGATACTCTTTGAAACATTCAGACCTGAAAATCAGGACAAAGCTTTATTCACCTCTGTCCATCACTACTGGGTCTGCTTTGTCTGCTGCTCCGCTCTCTGACGCCCAACGTTTCCACCTTCCAGTTTGCTCATCCAGGATTTCTCTATGGTGCAGAGCATGAAGAGCAAACTCCCTCACCTGAAAGACTTGGACAAGCAAGTCCAACATCCAGGATCCTGCTCTGTGTTTACGGTCTAACACTTGGACTTACTGCTCTGCTGTTCAGCTGATACAAATACTTTGAGCAGCTCTTAAATTGATCATAAGGAAACTACTGAATGGACAATTTAGAAGAAGTGCTGATAGTGCAGTGCGATTCTCGTTTTATTTAGATTAAGTACCCCTTAATACAAAAGCTTCTCGTGCCTCAGTGGAGATAAAGCTCATAAAGGTGAAGTCAAAACTGGAATTTGATCCACATACAAGTTAAGGAGCCTCCTTCCTCCAGCTTTCAACAATCCACGGCTCGACTCAGAGAGTTGCTGCCCACATCTACATGTTCATGTTTTAATTCACTCACCAACACATTAATTAATAATGACATGCAACAGTCCTCCGTTGGGACAGCTTTGCTTCAAGATACAATAAGAAAAGGTAGATGGAGCTGTTGGTTTTCATGTTGCAGTGCTCTCCCTGTGGAAATAAATCATGGAGTCTTTTTTTTTAAACCTAAGGGCACAACTGGACCTTATGCATATTAAAACAACAAGAACAATAAGAAGGAGCTCCATGGGGCTGAATCAGTGATAGCCTGCTAACATTAGAGGCATAATACAACTTGAGGCAGGCTGTGTTGCTCTAAATTACATGGCCTAATATATTTCATTAACACACCTCCCTCAGAGGGGTCCCTAATGGATGACAGCGTGGCATAAAAGCTTGTCTGCCAGGGACGCTAATTTGTTCTTAGACGCATTGCCTTCACTTATGTGGCTGCTGCTCCTTATAAGCTGATTAGATTGAGGTTGCCCACTTTGAAAAAAAGTAAAAAGGAGGCTGATGAGGCATCTGTGACCTAAGTCACGCTCTTTTATTCCTCAGTGGATTCTATCATTCATGTCAGGGGGGCACCGACAACAATCCTTTGAGCATTTAGAGGACAAGAATCATACCAGCCGAAGCGGGGTTTGTTTTACCTGCCTGTCACGGTCATCTGGCCGGACCAGTCGTGCACTGAAAAGCTGGACCTGTGAACTCTGCCAGGGTCTGTGTTGGCTCTGAGCCAGTGGGAGTGAAGAGTGTTTGAGCTAAACTCAAGTTATTATTTAATCCCAGGTTCAACAGAACCATGCCGATAACTAAAGAGCCTCACAATCAATTAACACAGAATCCGATTATTACACTGAACACGTCTGGTCTCAATTCATTATCCAACTTCACTGCTGTCACATCAGCTGCATTAATCCTTTCTGCCTACACAACGCTGCAGCCATCAGTGTCGTCTTTATCATTCACCTGCTTTGCATAATCAAGCCACAAGTACTCTACGCTCGTATCTGCAATAACAAGGATGCAACTCGCTGAGTGAATGCCAATAATCCTGAAAATATTCTCCTAAAAAGTACTCACGTTCACACGCATCTCCTTTCTGATGAAATCCAGCTTTGCATATACATTTCCCAATGGGCACCAGCCAGTCCCCGTCACCACTGCAGTGCATCTTGGGAGAGTTGTCAGCCTCCTCTTCGGCGTCATCCACGCACATACCCTCCACTTCCACCAGCGAGGAGAACTCTGAACCTGTCACGGTGTCTGGAAACGTGGCCAGGTTCTCGATGATAGACCAACACTTCTTGTAGTAGACTTTGACGGAGACCAGGGCGATGCAGGCCCCAACGTCCTGGAAGGCCAGGTAGAAGCCCCGCCTGGACAAAGGGCCGATCATGCGGACCTCTGTGTTCAGCTTCATCTTCCTCTCGCCCAGGTCACCCTGGGTGAAGCTCTCATCTGCAGCGATGGTGTCAATTTTCACATACTGATTCTCCCTCAAGCCCCTGCCCACCTCCGAATCCGTTTCCTGGTAATACAAGTTGAACGTCTCCTTGCAAGTGCCCACCACACCGGGCAGGCTGTTACAATCCCTCAAGGTGAATTTCAGTTCCACAAAAATTCTCTGGGCGTCCCTCTTCTCTATCCAGTTAGTCCGAAGCCAGTTGTTCTGATTGGGCTCCATGACCTGGCAAACCTGGTATGTGCGAATGGGCGTGTAGTTCTCATCCAAGCCGCTGATCTCTTCCCACTGAAAGGAGACAACATGCATTTGTAAAGAAATCTGAAGCTAAACATCTTTTTAAAAAAAAGTGTTTGGTTTTGTCAGCTTGTGCTCACATTACTTATTCAAAAACTTTCTCACTGCTTGTTTTAATCAGACTAGTGCAAGAGGTTTGCTTAAGGTCTTTGTGCTCTGAATGTTAAAACCGGCAGCGTTTAGATGCAGAAGCAGCCTCTTTATCTTTACTTCTGCTGCAGACCTTTGTCATGCCACCATGAACCTTCTGAATGTGTGCTTTAAATGTTACTATCTCCCATCACAGGTGTGCAGCATCAGAGAAAACTGACAAAAAAAATAAATAAATATATAGAATTGTGGAGTTCATCCGCATGCAGGCAGGCAGTGCAGAGACTCTGCAGACTTACCCCATTGGGAGGATAGGAGATCCACTCCAGTTCTGTCTGATGTGCCTTGGAGTCCAGTAGAATCACTGGTGACAGGAAAGCAAGAAGCAGGTGGTTAAATCTCACAGGGCCTCGGTGTTACCGATGGGCCACACAGCTATAGCCTGTCTATGGTGTGATATACCCGTGACCTAATTTCTTTATGAGTTAAGGAAGGGAACATGCAATGCAGACTTCCTCACCTCTAGGGGAAAACTTTTTTTTTCCCCTGTTTTTAGGAAACAACTAATTAAAGATACAAAAATTCCGGAAACATGTTGGACTGTGATGGAAATTATAACCAGAGATTCATGGATGATTTTACGCATTTATAAAGGAGACATAAAGGTCATGGTTTCTGCTCCTGACCTTCCCAACGTACAAACATTTGGCTGATAGAGTTTTATTTATTTTATTTTATTTTATTTTGTCGCGCTCGGTTTTTTAATAGTCCAGATTTATCAGCGCAGCCCGGTTTTTGTTCGAAACGCGCGAGGAAGCGCATAGCGGCACCGCGGCGGCGTCCACAATTCAACTTCTTTTAATTATATTTCATATTTACAGCCAGCTCCATCAGGAGAAGGACGCGCAGCCGCCAGGACGCACCGGTGGGGAATTAAAGCAGATTTCACACACAACATTTATTCTCTGGTTGTTGTTGTTTTTTCTTTTTTAGAAGAGTGTGTGACATGGAAGGTCCGCGAAATCCCGCAGACAGCACGGATTTTCCAATTCACATCAGCAGATCACCATCCACGACGCGCTCCGTTATCAGCCTGCAGTTTCCGTGGTAAAGAAAAATGTGTTTTTTACGCCTTTTTCATGTCTTTGTTTTAATAACTAGAATTAAAGATGTCGGTTTCCGGTTCTCAACCTAAATCTAACCCCGTTTCTATTTTTTCTGTTTTTATTTCTCTGATTCTTTTTAAGTTGAGCGGCAGCAGCAGATTCCGGCTCGGCATCAGTCTGGAGTATTTTCCTCTCTGAAACAAGCTGAGACAGGGCTGTCACAGCCGAAACGAGCCTCCGAAACTGCGTCCTGACGGCCGGCGCGCTCGCTTCCAGCGAGGCCAGCCTGGCTCGTCGATCCGCTAATTTCACCTAGTTAAGAGTCCACTGAGGGATCGTCTATCTTTGAGTTAGCAGGATTGCTAGGACTATTTTACACTAAAACACGAGCTCGTCCAGAGAGCGAGCACGAGCTTCTGCCTGGACGGTGTTTAATTGCTGTGCGTAAAAACCGCGAGGTCGCTGAGCTGAGCCGCCGGGAGCAGACAGCGCCGTCAGACCAGTTTCTTCCTCATATTTATCTCTGATTACGGTCTAATAAAATGTGGAATTGGACAGTGAATAAAGCTGAAAGTCAGAGCAGTCTGGATTTTGGACACGTTCCTCTCCACGTCTTCAATCATGACGGGATACACGAGAAAGTCCAAACTTTAGGAACTTACCTTCCTTCGCGTTCTGCGCTTCTCCGCTGCCTACGTGACAGCACAAATGAAGGAAAAATGTAATCCACAGACACGGGAAGGACCTGGAGAGCATGGTGCAGCCGCAGATTTCCATCTAGACCGTAACTCGCTTTGCCACCGTCTCGCTCGCTTCCCATTGACGACACAACACTGGTTCTCTGTACAACATCTCCTGGTCCACACTCAAATAGCGTCTGCTGCCGCGGGGCGGAGCCTCTGACTGCGAGGCTGTCAGTCAACGAGACGGGCGGAGGGATCGTCCAATAGGAGCGCTGGAAATGACGCATCACGGATATGGAAGACCAATAGTTTCTAAAAGGTGCTTGATAGCTTTATTTTTGTTCTCTTCTCCTTTTTTATCTGGATTTTGTGCAGGAAACGTCTCTTGATTGATCAGATTTTAGGATTTATTCAGGATAAAGAATCTTCTGTGTCTGGAATAAACATCCCACATCACAGGATGAAAACTCCTCTTCATCATCCTCTCATGTCACCTTTACAGCTTAAATTTGCCCTTCTTTTGTTTCTGCAAAAAGAAACCAAACAACAACCAAACATCCTTTAATTTCAGGGTAAAAAGAAAAGAAAAGAAAATTAAAACGTCACTATTTAAATGTAATAACATAACAGTACCAGAGGTCACACTGTGACCAGTTAAAATTCTTGCAGCTGCAGCGAATCAGGTTCAGATCAGCTTTTTTATTAACATCTCTTATTTAAACTAAACAATGAATAAAAAGTGTATGTATGATGTTAACATGGCAACCAGAAGTTATATTTTCTGAAAGCTGAATACTGTAAATATATTGAATTGTCCTGAGATTTTGGTAGACTCAACTTTGTCTTTGAAAAGTTTTAGTTTAACTTACAGAACTTTACACAAATGGGCCATTTTTGACACTTAGTGCTGATAAGATGTATTTATGGCTTTCCTCCACATCAGTCACCAGTGGGTGATTTACAGGAGGAAAAACAGACTCACTCTAAACAAGCTCTAAAGATTCTTGTTAAGACACTTTTAACATTTCATCACTACAAAATATAACAGTTTATAAATGTGAAATAAGCTTGTGGCCCCGTATGGCCCTCCTACTCCTGTATATAGATGTTTTAACCAGAGGTCTGACGGGTTCTTGGATCATGAGAGACGACCTTGTTATAAGCGTTTAGTTATTTAGTAAAATCTGGAATATTATCCCTCCTCCTCTATCCCCGCCATCTTCCAACAGTTATTACAGGAGCATCGAGCCTCTGATCATTTTCTCTCTTGTTTGTATGCCGTATGATTATTTGTTTATTCGGTTCATCTCTTCTTCTATGGTCTTGTTGTTATCGCATCTCTTTTTACCTGTTTTGGGACTTTGGATGGAAACGAGAATCCCTCTCTAAAATCCAGCATGTTCACATCATGTATTTTTTTTCTCATGTTTATTAACCTGCACCGTCTCATTTACACAAACAGAAAAATAAAAACACTTTTATGGCCACAAAGTTAATCCAACACAAGTGAATGAGAAGGACTTTCAGTGGAATCATGAATTTATTTTAAAGGGGAAGAAAGAACCTAAAATTTCTCCTGATAGATAAAATTTCATTGCTGCTTTTATTCCTTTTCAAATCTGGTTGTTAAAGACAAAATAAATTAGGTGAGTAGAAACATCTGATTATTTTAGAGATTTTAAATAATCCCAAAATTTTTATTGTTCATTATAATGCTGATTTATTTTTTAAATGATCAGATAAATTATGTTTATGTTTGAAATTGTTTAGCAAAGCAGTGAAAAATTCCAGATAATCCAAAAAAAAGTCCAGATAAACTTTGTTCTAATGCTTATTTATCTGTCATGGTTTCATCCTGACAGCTGGAGGTGAATCACACCTTTGATCTGTCCAGATGGGCGTCCATGCAGTCTGGACTGTAGCCATCCCATAATAATAAGGCCGCCATGTTGGATCTGTGGCAGTGAAGAGAGGGTTTTTTTTTTATAATAATAATTTTAATAATAATAACGACGCGCCTCTGTGGTGGAATCATGTACAGAACATTTGTGTTTTATCTTCAGATTTAGGAAGTGTGAATGTTGGCGGAGAGGAAGGGGGGCGGTGGGGAGATGGTGGTAAAAGACCCACAAAACCAGTAAAATCCTGTCATGAGCACATTTTAACATAAGCATTTCCTGCTGTGTGTTAATATGCTAACAAAACTCAAACAGTTGCTGCAATAATAACAGAAATGTTTGTGAATCAGGCATGAGATGCGAAGAGAAACAGAGCTGCTGGTTTTTCACATTATCAGACGTGATCTGCTGTTTATCATACTCAGTCAGGGTTTAAACCAATCACATGAGAGCAGGTGTGATGAAACATTCCCCATCAAGCCCACTCCGTCCTGCATGCTGCCGCCGCCGACTGCTTCCAGCTGGAAAAGCCGTGTTTCCTTATCAGTCCAATGTGGAGAAATACAATGGAAGAATTAAAAAGGCACAAGATATGCTGAATGGGAAAGTTGAGGAGTTTCAGGTGAGTGAAAATGCTTTCCATTCTCCGCCAGCGCCGGCGCCTTTAATGTTGTAGCCACATAGTATTTGATGGAGAGACATTAAATAGTGTTTTTATCTGTTGAAGGTCACCTTAAGTATGGAAAGTCCCACTGAGGCAGACCATTCACGCAACAGGAACTGATTCATTACAGCTCTGCTACATCAGACACTTTCACCAGAAAGATGGACCCACCGGGGGTCTTTAAATAAAACAAAGATTAGGGGGGGTTAAAACACAATTAAAAAGTTTGCAGTTAATTTTCCACTTTCTCAGATGACTTGGCATATCACTTAAGAATGAAAGTGCAAAACAGAGCTCATTATGCTTTTAAACATACAGCATTTTTCAGGTCACCAATTAATCCCTGTTACTTCCCAACAAGCCAAACAGCTGTAATTATGGCCCACAAATATTGATTAATAAACTGTGTACATAGAAATGGACGGAGGCAGACAAGGACTCATTTCAAGGTTTATTTTTTTGAGCTTTTTTGTTTTGTTTTTGGTCTGTTTTTAATGCAAACTGCAGCTAATCCTGTTTGCCCTTGATGTGCTGGATGTGTTTTACTAATGATGGTTGTAATTAATCTGGATTAAAGTGAGCTTCATCGTAAACTGTCTGCCTCAGTGTGAGCAACTGAAGATTTTTTTCTGTGGATTTTAGGTTTCATTTGACATTTCTTGAATATTTAAGAGTATTCTCTTTGCAGGCCTCATATGCAGGTATAGACAGAAATATGAATTTGGTTAAAGATAATTGTGTTTTTTAAATGTCATGTCAGGTATCATAACACCAGGATCCAACATGCAACCCCTTACAACAAGGAACAGGAGAATATTAGTTTAAAATAAACAGAAGTTCAACAGAGAAACCTGAAGCTCATCAAGCAGGTTATAGACATCATTATCTCAGAAAAAGCCAAGCATTGTGGACTCCGGTCTTATCTGTTTTTTGGTGGGAGGAACATGGTTTAATCAGCAGAGGAAAACCTTGACTTGCTCCCAACGGCACAGCTATGACTCAGAGATGAAGCTTGTGCAGAACTCATGGACAGATCCTGCTCACCAGTACAGTAAAAAAAAGCTAACTGGGAGTCTGTTGCATGAACATGTAGCTTCCATTAACTGTTTCAAATCATTTAAATAATTTTCATCTACATCAAAAGCTTAAATTTAGTGAGAAATGATTTAGTTGACTGAACTAATTGTAAATATTAGGATGATAGGAGGATGAGCTACTTGATTAATGAGAGTAGTCACTTCTACTTTTTAAAATAGTACAATTATAAGAATTCATTGTGCAGATTGAACAAAGCAAGGTGTTTTCATCAGAAATAGAGTTTAATTATATGTTTTTATGTTATCGTTTTATTACTCGGTATGTTACAGAAGAGTGGGCGCGGTGTTACATGTCCATTTTTATCGCTGCTGGACAGCCACCACCGAAGAAGAAGCCTGCCATGCATCTCCTCCCTCTCCTGGGTAGGTTGACGTCAGATCCTCACCCGTTGGAAATAAAGTTCAAGTCGGCTAACTCAGGTTCATCAAACACTGGAATAATTCACTTAGAGAGAAACCTGAATGTTGTTATGTTGCCTAGCAACTGAATTAAATTTCTTTGTGTGTTCATGTTGAAATCCTAACGTCGTCTGATGTTGTTTATTTGGGGAAACTGTAGGTTGATGACTCAACCATCAACCTTCAGGAGCCTGCTACATGTAGATGTTTTGCTTCAGCGGAGGAAAGTCCCACTTCAGTTCTGGTGGAACTGGTGTGAAAGTGGGCCAGTTTGCCAGGAAGCACCGAGGTTCTGAGACTCCAGAACCAGATCTCACACCAGCAACCATCAATTCAATGGTCAACAATCCAAATCCACAATCCAGCTTGGGATCCAGATGATTCTAAAAAAATCTGATATCTACAAATATTTTTTATTTTATGTCTTATTTTATATATATTTTTTATTTTCATTTATCACATAATGCATAGCCATAGAAAACATTAATATTAAATATATATTATCGTTTTGTTTTTATCCATTTTTTGCATTTCCTGTGAAAATCTGTTTTCCCTCTCGTCTCTTATGCCATGGTGCTCCATACGACTACCTTTTATGGAAAACCCTGACTGTTAGTCCCTCTAACAAACAGCTTGTCCTTGCAGTTATTGGAGGGAGCTGAAATAACACGAGCAGACTGTCGGCTACACTCTGCAGTCGGAGATTTTACAGTTCTCCGGTACTGACGGACTTCCTGGTGGCTCTGTTCCTGTCTTAGGATGAGTCCTCAGAGCAGCTTTGGTGATGACTTACTGACACATTTCAACTTTTATTTTAGAGAGCATAGAGCGGTGACGTTTTCAAAACTAAGCAAATTATATTTCATAGTAAATGACAGTGATGAAGTTGAATTAGCTTTTTATATAATGGGACTGTGTTTGATTGAGAAAGTGGCTGCTTGAGCCCAGACTGTCTATGAAATATGGGAATAGATCATACTATACTAAATATTTTTCCATTCAATGAATATATATCATATCACAATCAAACATGTGGTTTACACCACTGTTTGCATCTTCAAACTAACTCCAATGAAGTAGCAAACTTCAGTGGAGAAATCTGTCCATGCCCACATCCACGATGGATGAGGACATGGACAGATTTCCATATTGAAGGTGAGCTGGTGGCTGAAGTTGGAGGGCTCTGGACAACCCAGTCTGCTTATGTAGGTAGTTTAGATGTCTTGTAATTCCAGATGATCTTTACCCCGATACTCTGTGGGCCAGGCCATCTTTTATGGATGTCAACAAGAGCAAAGCTTCTTCTTACTTCTGGTTGAATGCTGGCCCTGTTAGACTCTAACTGTCTGCAATGATTCAAATGGAAAAGAGTTTCTTGGTGTGACATGATATTGTTGTTACTGTTCTGGACAAATGGAAGTAATGATGTGTCCTGTTTATCTTTCTTCCCTCTTCTTTAGCCCTGCTTCTGTTAGAGCAGGTACTAAATTATCTGTGATGTTAAAAAAAAGATTATTATTACCTTAAATGTCACCCAAGGCTAAAAAAAAGTTATATGTTTTCAAAGTTTCTGCAACAGGAACTCACTTTATCCACTGGTCTTTCACTGTCATTTGTAGACTTATTTTTTAGCAAACCGTGGCCTCTGCCACGTCTTTGCTCCTTACATGAAGACTCAACAATCCTGGATCTGCAGTGACAAAAATGTTTGTATTTGTTGCTAAATTACACGGAACAAAGCCCAGCATGAAGACAGCTTCATAGCTATTTAAAGCTACAAGTCTATGCTGGTCCAGGAGAGTCTCAATCTGAAGCGTTTGGTGAAACTGTTTAAGATGCCAGGATGCCAACAGTAATTTGTATTTGTACATGTTTGTTCCCTGGACAGCTGAAAGTCTCCATTTGTGTTTATTTCATTTTAACTGAAAAAGAAAGTTTCTTTAATAAGAGCATCCTGGCTGCGACTGCAGCAGCACTAAGAACAAGAGAAATTACAGCTATGGACAACCACTAAAGACATACACCGAACATCAAAGGCAAAAACATTCATATAAAACATTGATTAAAACATCAACGCTAAAAATGACCAAGATGAGACCAAAACATGTTAAAGCTTCTACATTCAGATTTACCATTTGATCAGATGTTAAAAATATTTTTTAAAAGCATGTGGTTTGACCAGCTCCTTTAGTCCCAGGTCCTGTTCCAAGCAGCAGGAGCTAAATCTTTAAAAGCTTTTTTACCTGCTCTGTTCCAGCCTCAGGAGCAGTTAACATTCAGAGGTTTTGTGATTGGAGATTAAGCCAAGTAGAGTTACTCCATGATAAGTGTAATTGTGGAAGCAGACCCAGGGAACACTAATAGATGAGAACATGTCAATGCTTTAGCTTTCCATGAACAAGGCAGACCAATCAAACTGGGCAAAAAACGATTACAGGTAAGAGTTTTGATCTGGTTACCATGTTGCTCTGAGCTTCATTACAAACATTTAGAAGAGACATTCCTATTAACAGTAGAGCACCAACATGAAGGTAGCAGCCACCAGTTCCTTTTAGCCTCAATGAAAACCTGAAGGAAAAACCAAGTTTTAGCTTAAATCACTTTACAAACTGCTGAATTTGTGGCAAAAAGGAGTGAGTCATCTCAGTATCTGCCTCAGTCTGCCTGATCCTGTTGGTTCTATATGTTGTTGTTGTTTACTCTTGGACGGGTTTGTACTGGAAAACATTTTGTTGCATCTGTTGCAATGACAATAAAGTTTCATTCAGTATCTGTGCTCCAGTTGGTGATTCCAGAAAGTTCTGTGGTTTTAATTTTTAATAAAAAAAAACAAAACATGTGTTCAGTGTTTGACACATTTATAACCAGTTTTAAATAATACAAACTTGACTGTAATATATAAAGCACTTTGCAACAGAGACAGAGCCAGACTAGGTGGAGAGCCTGAGATATGTGACTGTATCATCTGCATACAAATTGAAAATTGGAGGAGAGGTCCAAGGAGTGACCCCTGTGGTACACCTTTGCAAAGTATAAGTGAGTCGGAGGTTTGAATTTTAGCTTGTACACACTGAGTTCTATGAGAAAAGGTAGTTATTCAACCAGCCAACAGATCGATGTGAAAATCCAGTTCTGGTAAGTTTCTGTATGAAAAGCTTTGGACAGGTAGATAAAAAGGACTGCACAATCTTTCTCGTTGTCCAAACAAGAGTTGATGAGATAGTTTACAGCTGTTAAAGCTGCAGTGGCTGTGCTGTGTGAATTGCAAACAAACAAACTGAATAGTCAAAATATTATTTCCGTAAAGAAAGTGCTTAAGCTGTGGTTGTTAAGTATCAAGATTGTGTATTAAATGGGTTGAAATGATGCTAGGTCCACATCCAGTTAAAAGCCACAAATCCTGGAAAACCTGCTTGCTCATTGTCTCCTCTTTGCAACTGATGCAGCCTCATGACTGATGTGAGATATCCCACCAAACTCACTTCATTGTAAACATGTTCCCTGTCACCATAGTGTCCTGTAATTAAAGTCCTATTATCCTCATGTGGAAGACACTTATCATTAGAGGCATTAATGAAGCTGCAGCCATCTTGCCCCGTTGAAGCCAAATTAAGCAGCTAACTGAATAATACGACGTTTTGAAAGGTCACGGCTGGAAATCAGTGAGAGTTTTGAAACTGTTGTCAGTAGAGACGATCACATGGTTTAGGTCCAGTAGGTGGCCTATCACAGCGGGCAGCGAGGAGCTGCTGCAGGGAGGGGCTGCGCCAACACAGCTGCAACGTGATGCAATATGGCAGCCTGTTGCTGCATATTACACACTGACATATGAAAGAACCCAGTCACATTTTCATGACAGCTGTTTAATGATATTTAACAGAACGTTACGTATGGCTGTAATACATGTTAACAATTCACTGCAAAAATTCGGTTCAGGGAAAACGAATCAGCTCCAATCAACGTTTCTCCATTTTGTGTCTTCTGTGCTTTGCTGAACAAAATGTGCCTCTGATCATCAACCAGCTTTGGTTTGAAGAGTCTGAGGTTCATACAGGATACTAACTTAATTATTCCTGAATATTTGAGAACAACAGTGAATGAGCACGGAGAGGTAATTAGCACAGAAACTAAAACAAGAGCAAGAGCAGAAAGGAAAACTTTTACTCTAAACAGTGTCAGTAAAATGTTTCTTTTAAAATGTTCTGACTTACAGGGATGAGAAGCAAGCAGGAAAATGCTGAACCACTATTATTATTATTATTATTATTATTATTATTATTTCACTATGTCTGTGGCCATAAATACTAAGAAGTACCTTGGAAATGTATAAACTTTGAATATTAAAATGTAAACTTACACAATATGAAATTTATTTATTCATTCATTCATTCATTCATTCGTTTATTCGTTTATTGGGTAATTTTTACATGAAATTTCAGTCAGTTGATTTTCATCAGGAAACTGTCTTAATGCTTTTCCTCTGTTAACTTCTGTTAAGTCAGCTTTTTCCAGTTCTGTAAACAATAGATAAACTAAATGAATCCACTTCATTTCTGCCCCTTCCATGTTTTTCTGTTGAATCTTTGTGGGTTCTCTCCACCAGAGAACATGCCTCCTGTCTGGTTTAGGAGAACTTGTGATGGATTTTTTAGCAGACATCTCAAGGACAGTTCGGATGGTGCAGCTTCCTAAATTCTGGATCAACTTATTCCTCCTGAAATGATCATGAAACGAGTCAGACAGTGAAAAACTCACACAAGATAATCTCCAACATTATTAATGCCTTTTTACAGCCAGTGTTCTGTTGACATTTCCTGTTACTTTATAGGTTTTTGGTTCATACATGAGATTTTATTACTGAAAGATTCAAACATGATAATCCAGCTAAGAGATAAACGGGCTTCTAGAAACTTTTCATCCTCCACATGCTGCAGGTCGCTGAGTATACGGAACTCAAACAGAACCAAACTAGTTTAGTTCATTTAGTTAACTCAGTCTCTTCTGACAGCAAAGAGTTGAAAAGGATATAATAATAAATAAAAACCTTTAAATAATAATAATAATGATAATTTATGTATTAATTTTTTATTGATGACATCTTACTCCATTTTACAGCGGGGTTGTGTCATGTTTTGTATTATTTATTGATTTATTTACTGTTTGAAAAGAGATCAAAACTCATAGAAACCTTAAATTCCAGGTTTTTTGTTTATTTATTTGTTTGTTTTTCACAGTAGCCATGTGGATGTAACTTAATTAGAACCTGAAACCATGCAGTAACTAAAGCTGAAGTTATGGATTAAAAGCAGGTTAGAAAGTTTTGGGTGAGGTGGGACGCTGAAGTCAGATATCTGCTCCCCGCCGTATGACCAGTAGGCACGTAGGCATGTTTCCAGTCTCCTTCCTCCATGTGAACGGGTGCAGCGGCTTTGTGGATGCTGCTGTGCCCGCTGCCAGTGGAAGCGCTCCTGCCTCATGTTCTTCTAAATGCTTTCAAGGCCTTCTTGTTCTAAAAAGACTCGATTAGGTCAGGAAATATGTCTAAGAACACAAACACAACGTGCTTCCAGAGAAATCTGTTAAACATTCATCCCACGTCCTCATCAGCAGGCAGCACTTAACTCCTCTGCCCGTGTTTCCTCCCGCCAGGCTCAAATTACACGTCTTAGTTCCACAGACTGCTGAGACGTGTAAAGAAGTTGGAAATACTTCTGTATACACTTGTACCTTGCTCCCGTGCACGGCTCAGGCTGACTCAGTAAGCCAGCCGTCTTCGGCCAGCAGCAGCAGGCTGATTCGGGCACCCTGCAGGCTGGGTGGGGGCAGGCTGGAGTCTGCCTGTCAGGGCCCTGGAGGAAAACACCACCAGCAGCTTTAATAGCGACCCTGAGAAGCAGCCCAGAGGCCCTGTCAGATGGCGGCTTGGTTTTGCAAGCGGGCAATTTGCTTCTTTTTATAGATCGGTAATATGGAGTGGTCGCCCCAGAGGAAATCTCAAGTGTTGAAAATTCAACTGGTATTGTTGTGGGGCAGCTCAAAGCCATTTGCACCCGACACCGTTTTGTTGATACAATCACATTCCTGCTGAAGTCTGTCTACAACTGCAATGAAGTTTTTAAAATGCAAAGCAACAGAGGAAGAGTAATCATCCCTCACAGCTTCCCCAGGGTTTAAGTCGCATCTGCCTTAGGTTGCAATTAGCAAAATGAGATCATCAGGAAACAAGAAAGTATAAGAAAAATCTTCTTTTCCTTGGGATCCAATTAGAAGATTCAAAGAGAAAAGTGAATGCTGGTATTTACTAAGCACATTTTTGTCTGTGTGTGATTTTGGTGATGAAGATTCAGCAGAAGTTTGGGCTGTTTGGTCTCAGTTAATAGGTCACAGAATGTGTGATATTTTAACTTTAGCGTGAACAAGAACTTATCACTAACTACTCCCTGCTGCTGTAATTACAGGAGGAACATCGAATGGGAAAGACAACGCAGACAGGAAAATGGAGCTTTAAACAACTCAACCTTCTCACTTTTCATAAAACAGCTGCTGTAATTAACGCGTCCACATTAAAGAGTGCCACATGTGAACACAGTCCGTTTCGTTCCACTCTGATATTTCCATGCATGTGAAAATTAATCAAAGCATTAATTAACAGGCCTTTCTCATAGACTACTCAGTTTTCACAGCTTAATTTCAAATGATCCCAGGATCACAGCTCTATTCTTTGCTTTAAAATACAAAAGCTTTCTAGAAAATTCTCTCTCTCTGATTGAAATATCACAGTTCAGCAGCTCCAGCTTCTTTCCCGATGTCACGGCTCTTCTCATGATGAGGGTGGGATTGCTAAAATCACTGTTGACAAATGAAGATATCCAGACGTCTACACTTCTGGGAAACACGGGGTCAGTTTCACTCGGCATCATTCATGCACGGACGATGGGACCGACTCCTCTGCCGTCGTCCAGCTGTTTGTTTACACAGGAGTGATTAAAATGGCTTCCTTCTTACTTGCCTAGAAGCTCGCGGTCACAACGTCTGGAAACAAACTCACAGTGAAACCTGAGAAGTCAGCAAACCGCTGTGTTGATGCAAATTCAACTGCGTGGAGGATGACACTGTCTGTCTGAGCTTCCTAACCGTAAGCTTGTCGTGAACTCTGGGCCAGTTAAATAAAGCATCAACATGAACCCTTTAAACGTCAAACCATTGTTACTACTTTTGGTCTACATGTATAAAAATCCATGTAGAAGCTGGAGCATTTAATCCCAGTCAGCATCAGACATGATGTTTCCAGCCTCAGTTGTCAGATTCTGAGGCTAAATGAATGTATGAATAGATGTAGCAGCATAAAGGCCGACCAGAAGAAGAAAGCAGAATTTATTACTAACAGAACT
>JBAGKM010000026.1:534232-546472 GCA_037177155.1 Melanotaenia catherinae | reverse complement strand
GACAACAAACTGTTACACCTGTACATGAACACACCAGAACATTTCCTACAACTTTTACAAAAACAGAAACACACACAGAAAAAAACTAGTCATTAAGAGTTTTTAAATAATAACCAAATCAAAAGACATAACAGCGACCAGATACTAACTCACAGGGAAAATACAAAAAAAAAAAATTAATAATTATCTCTTAGTATAAAAATCCACTGGACAACTCAGTGACTGCCAGCATGCAGAGCATGAGGAAGAGGAGTGATCAGTGATGAAGAGTGGTGAGTGAGGTCATGCAAATGCGACCACGCCTCTATGGAGGTCAGAAGCAGACCAGGGCAACCCAGAGACCCGGGCCCTCAGCAGCAGACCCGGAGCACTAACCCAAGCCACCCCACCACGAAGACGACTCCAGCCCCACCCGAAGGGCGGCAGGGGAGAGCCCCAGCAAGAGCCCCCCACGGTCCCGGGGCACAGGTCCCCGTGGGCCAAGATCAGTCTGAGCGAAGGGCCCAGGGCCCCAGGAGGAGCCCTACATTCATGTTTCAGTACTCAGGCTACTCCAAAAACTAAATAATTTGCATTAATTATTGTTATTTTTTTATCAGTTCAACATATTTAAACTGTTAAATATAATTCATTTATTTTGCTTTTACTTCTATTTTTTTTTCTTGTTTCTTGTTAATTTTTTCTTTAAACAAAAACAAAAAGTGAAGGTATAAAGGGTTAAAAACAAACATGAGAACTTAGTTAAAGTCTGTAAACACTGTTACAGAGGCTCTGGACATATACGTTCTTTCTTTTAATTTGATCAACTTTCTACTGAGGGTTTTTTCCCCAGATAAAAACTTTTTTTTTGTGAGTTGTTTGGACCCCTATGAGAGACATCACAGTTGTTAAACAATTTTCTATCAAGCACTGGTTAGTTTTGTCGCCCACTGCAGCCCCAAGTGAAAATGAGCTCCCAGAGTTCATGTTCCGATTGATCCAGAGTCAATGAGCGTCCGTGATAACTGCAGAGCCATTTAACGTGGGGCTGAAAGCCAATTAAATACTTTCCCACTGCATTTTTCCCTTCTCCTTTTCTAACTCCTCTGCTGTGATTACTTAATATGCAGCATGCAAATATGTATTTATTTTCTATTTTCCAACTTTATTTCCATTGATGATATCTGATAAAGCTTTTCTCTCAGCTTGATCATGTGTGCATTTTTCTCTGCCTTATTTAAACTAGCTAAACGTACACTCATTACATTTTTATGTTATTTATTTAGGAGTTTTAGCTTCAGTAAGAGGAACACAGGGCATGTTTTTCTTCTGAATAGTTGCAGAACTGTGTTCGACGGGGAAAAAAGCTTTTCAGTGAGTCCAACTTGGCTGAGGATAAAAGAAAGAGTGCTGAAAGCCACACTCTTAAAACCATCCAAAGCTTGGGAGAAAAATCAATAAATAAGTGAAACTATCATCAGATCAGTTTTTTACTTGTTTTAAAATGACCATAAGAAAGTGTGTATGCATATGCATGAGCGTGGGAGCGAGAGAGGACTTCAAAAGGACCCACGAGAGCATAGAACAGCTCAGCCTCTGTGGCAAACCTCCCATAGAGAAGAGGAGAGGACGAAGTCTGCAAAATAACTGCCCCACACTGCTCTTCCAACAAACTGCTGCGCAGGCAGTCTGGAACAAATTGTGATCTTAACTCTTTCTGGAATTTCTTCATGCTGCCTATGAAAACATGATGGACCAGAGGGACATCGACAGAATGCAAGTCTGTTGCTGCCAGGAGTACTAAGTCGTTACTAAAGATGATCATTTCGGTTCACCAGATTCCTTGTGATAATTTAACAACAAAGATGTTATTATTGTTTCCGTTGTGTTTATTTACCTGAGAGAAATGATCCGTCTGTTGTAGTTCAGGAAGTGAATGCTTCCTTCTGGAATCAAAGAATTTGTGGGAGGACAGGCAGACACGACTGACTGCCACGTCACATTTCTATAAAAATAAGATATGTGTGATAGCTTGATCCATCAGGTCTATTGTTATCTTAGGAGCACTGAGAGCAACATGCTGAGAGGAAACTGCATTACCACATCCCACGCAAGTTATCATCCAAAATGGCTCCCAAATGACTCGCAAGTCTAGGCTCAATAAGCTTCTGACTTGAGGAGGAGATTAGAAGGAAGGTGTTAAACAAGTAGTTTCTGGGGAAATTACAACACACAAACGATTCCCAGGACTGAGAGGAATTCAGGATTCTTCTAGCAAACCTTGAATCATGCACTGGTGGAAAAAGAAGAGGTATCACCACTTTGGAGCATCAAACACAGATTTTGGGATAAACCATTAATATAAAATTAAATGTTCAGGCTGAAGTCCAGTTGGAGTCGCGTCAGTAAATACTGCCGTTTTAAAAGAGTGAGTTGTAGAAAATAAAATGAACTATTGTAGCACGTGAAGCTGTTTCAGGTTTTGCCCTCCTCCTGAAGAAAATATCCAGCTCTTTGGCAGTTACGTGCTCCACTAAACCACCAGCTAGTTTATGTGTTTACCAGCTGTTTATTGTCGAACACTTACTGTACAGGCATATTCACAAGCTTTTCTTTCGAAGATCAGCTGCCTGCTGGGACCAAAGTGACATTATGAGGGTGCTGCTATGAGGGAAGCAAATCACTGCAGCTGTGGCTCGGCTTTAACCTCACTACAACCTGACATACAGCTGAAGGCATCTGAGGGGTGAGATCAACGTACTTATTATAAAACTAGATATTTTGGTAACATTATAGAAAAATGTTGATATTTTCAAATGTGCTTAAATCTGTATTTACTTTATTATCCAAACTGATGGTGTCAGTGTTTATGTTCTGTACATGTAGATGCAGTTAGAGCCAAACTTCTGCTCCTGAAACCAGCGAGTCAGACCTCAGAAACAAAGAAAACACACCCCAGAATTTCTCTACATTTGAATATATTTGAAGATATGCTGACGACTTGTTTCTGCAACAGAAACATCTGTGAAGACTAGTGATGGGAAGTTCGGTGTCTGGGAAGAGTTTTTGGTTCCGCTCCTGAATAGCTTTTAGTACTTTCAAGTATCACTCAAAGCTTCTATTTTAGCCTAATTTAGCTGTTATAATTGGCTTGTATGTTGGTAATAATTTCTTTAAAGGCCTTATTTTCATTCATTATATTACACAATAATCATATAACCAATGAGCCCATTTACATCCACCACAAGTCTTATCATTACCCAATTTCTGGGGTTATCTATTCAACTATTTGTGTAAACACCATAATCTGGTTATGAGAAATCAGATTAACACACCAGGATTTCTGCCCGGTGATGTTGTTATGCCCGTACACGATCTACGTAGTTTAATTAGATCAGCAAAGAAACCGTGTTGCTTCTATTAATTCTGTTTTGAATCTAATGAAGAAACAATACCGCATATGCATGAGGACATACAAACATTTGTACATAGATACAAATATACATGTCTATATACAGTATATATTTACTGTTAATGAATGCATGAAATCAATTAAAGGGGCACAAACTCAGAATTTATTTCCAAGGTTTTTCCATCTGCTTGGTCCAAAGAATCAAGGCTAAAGTAGAAATAACTTATTTAAGGTTATCCCCATGATTAAATAAACTATTTTCTGTATTTTTACTCATTTAATATAAAAGATAATAATGCTTGCCCTCTTGCTGCATCAAAGTATTTTGATTAATAAATAAAATAAAATAACAACATTCAAACAATATTCCAATAACAACAAAAACAGCACAAAACTAAAGCTAAAGCCACTAAAATATTCACATATACACACACAATACATATAAATTTAACTGTTAACTGTTGTAATTGATACTTTTTTGCTGCTTCTTGGTTAAATATTGTGGTTAAATAAAGTTTAAATGAATAAAAACATAACTGAGTTGTGCTATTTTCTTTTGGTTCTTACCATAGATGTTTTTAGCATACGTGTACCTTGTAGAGCGTATGATGTACTTTTCCTCATCTAAAACAACCCATGGATACTTTGTGGTACTTTTTGACGAATTACTGAGAACATGGGTTGAGGTTTTTTTTTTTTAAATGCACCAGATCTCTGAATCTGAGCATTTTCAGATTGACAGAGTTGGTTTGTGGGTCGTCTGTACTGAGCATTGCAGACAGTTCTTACTGTTCTTATCTGGATAATATACATGGGTTCTGCATTTGTTGTGTATGTTCTCCCCTAGACTTCCACACAAGTCAGGTATGGAAGTATGAAAGAACAGTACAAAGTATGTAATGAAGTTGAATTGATGAGATTTTTGTTTCTGAGTAATGTTGATTTGGATATCTTTGTCTTGATGTAGCTCATATGTGATTTCCAGTTTAATTTATCATCAATTATTACTCCAAGAAACAAGAAAGCTGTTACTCTTTCTATTTGTTTATTCTCAGTTTCTTGTTAGAGTTGATTTTATTATTTCTGTCGTGCTGAAATCTGATGTTATATGTTTACGTGATGATGTGTGGGGGAGAGGAAGGAGACGAGGAAGTTAAGGTTTTGAGGGCTACGTGTGGTTTAATAAAGCAACAAAACGACAATGCTCTGTGTTCTGATTTAATTCATAGCGCTCAACCTAATTGAGGAAGGAGGTCACTCACAAGAATTTCCAAAGATTATATGTTTTGTTTTATTTAAATTTAATGTAAATTTATTGTCATCGAACCATCTCTTCATTATTGAGAATTCCCTTTCCACTGAGTCCAGGAGCAGTTGCAGATTCTCCCCACTACAAAAAAAAAAATCTGCAAATAATATGGGTTTCATGTTTTTTACATGATTAATTTAAATTATTTATATATAAAATAAACATAAAATGGCCCGGTGCTGACCCCTGGGGGACCCCACAGATAACCTTCTGTATTTCCGTCTATACTTCTTGTAGTTGTACATATTATTTTCTGTGCTATAAATAACTAATAATCCAGTTCTGTGCTGCCCCTCTAATTGAATTTTTCTGTCATTTACTCAGTAATGGTTCATTTTGCATATTCTTTCTTTTCTGTAACTCAGGTATCTTCTCTGTCAAGTCTTCAAGTGCATCGGAATTTGTCCTCTTGGTTCTAAATCATAGTGGTCTCCGGGTCAGGAAGTCCAGCAGCCAGTTGCACAGTGAGATGTTAACTCTCAGCTGGTCCAGTTTCAAAATGAGCTGTTGGGGATGATTGTGTTGAACGCTGAAGTCTATGAACAGCATTCTGACTTTTGTGTCTAGATGTGTGAGGGCTGTGTGGAGGGCAGTGGAGATGTCATCGTCAGTCGAGCGGTTGGACCGATATTTAAGCTGGAAGGGCTCCAGGGAGGGTGACTGGACAGATTTGTGTTTCAACACTAGCCTTTCGAAGCATTTCATAAGAATGGGAGTGAGGGCTACTGGACGGTAGTCATGGAAACAGGAGGGCAACGACTTCTTCAGGACAGGGATGATGGTGGTGGTTTTCAGGAACATGGGGACGACAGCCTGGCTCAGCGAGATCTTAAAGATGTCTGAAGATATCCCTGAGCTCCCCAGTCCCTCAGCACACAACCAGGTATGTTATCAGGACCAGAAGCTTTGAAAGCATTGATCCTGCTTAGTGTTCTTCTCACACTGTCAGGGGACAGCGACAACACCTGTTCGCGGAGACTTCTGTGCAGGTGTGCTGGTGTGTGCCTCAAAACGCACTCAAAACGCACAAAGAAGTCATTTAGCTCATTTGGCAGAGAGGTGGAGCTGTCACAGGTCTGCAGGGGGGACTTGTAGTCTGTGATGGTCTGCATCCCTCGCCACGGGCTATGTGCCCTGAGCCTTCAGCGGCCTGTGCACTTCCCCTGTTAGCCATGGTTTCTGATTGGCCCGAACAGTGATGTGTCGTGAGTACTGTTACATCATTAATGCATTTGGTGGTTCGGGCAGTGATGACATCTGTGTACTCCAGGAGGTCTGTGTTGTTGTTGCAGGGGGTACACACTCCATTTTGTGGTGGTAAACCAGTCCTGAAGTACCTCCAGGGACCCTTCCTGCCACACACAAACCTCTTTGAGAACTGGTTTGGTGACTTTAGCTGTGTGCTGGTGTTAGCATGGCAGTGATGCAACCAGAGGCCCCGAGGTGTGGGAGGGGAAAAGGCCTCCCACACCTTAACAGCAACGAGCAGTATAGCTGTAAACTCCCTCAGAAGGTAGAATAGTTGCATTTAATGACCATAAACTCTACTTACAGTGAGCGGTGTTTGCAGACCACAGCAGCGTAACGACACCAGACATCACTGATGCAAACACAGAGTCCCCCGCTGCAGGTCTTCCCTTCCTCAGCGAGAGCTCTGTCTGCCCGATAGCAGGTTAGCTGCTCGGGCTGAATGACATGGTCTGTAACACAGCACTCTTCACAGCCTTCTGAGTTGTCCATAGAAGACATAAATAGTCTAAGAAGTGGTCCTGTCCACATTGAGCAGAAACTCACGACTATGTGTGCTTCATGACGAGTAGAAGCAACAAAGACGCACTTCCATATTCTGTCTGAACTAACTACAGAAAGACTAAAGGAACAAAAAGCACTGCTTTACTGCAACAAATCTCACCACTAGAAGGCTGCTTAACCATTTCCGATAGTAGAACATCACAGTATAGTAATGATGCTTCTTCATTTTCCAGCAATAGAACAATAAAGTTCAAGTTGACAATAACATCATTGTTTACATGTTTATGATTTTTGTCCATATCCAGACATTCAGACTGATTTCTAAAATGATTCTACTAAACAGGGAAGTTATAATTATCATGATCAACAAAGCAGCAATGTACAGTGATAAAGACTGTACTGAGGATGCAACATATCGTGATGCTTTACTGAATCGAATCGAATTGAATCGAATCGTTGATAAGTTAATTTAATTGAATGGAAACTGAAATTGAATGGAATTCTGAGGCCAGTGAAGATGCACAGCCCTACCACCAAGTATGAAAGAGGAGCAAATGAATGATGGATTCACTATAAATCTAATCCATTGCTCCCAGATATCAGTCATTATTAGTCATGTAACATCCCAGTGAGAGAAAAACCAGGTTATTATTCAGCTGTTTGGTCCTGGTTTCACAGCAACACTAGAAATAAATAGATTAAAACTGAATTAGCTTATTATTATTGGTTGAATTAACATGTCTTCTTTTCTATTTCGTGGCAGATTGCCAGCACGCTGCTGCCCCCTACTGTTGACGTGGTTGCTGCTGCAGTCTGAGGCTACATTCACACCAGTCCTTCTGATTCAAATCCTAGTTTGCTTTGAAAGTCTGCTTTGTTTGGGAGGTGAGATCTGCAAAAAAACACTCAAATTCGGATTAAAGATCACCAGCTCGAACTCTGGTCTGTCTGTAAACCTGCTTCAAGTGAAACAAATACAGGAAGTGCACTACCAAACAAAGGGCATTGTGGGTAAACACAAGCAAAACATACACATGT
This sequence comes from Melanotaenia catherinae, assembly GCA_037177155.1. Lineage (NCBI taxonomy): Eukaryota > Metazoa > Chordata > Actinopteri > Atheriniformes > Melanotaeniidae > Melanotaenia > Melanotaenia catherinae. Next base: position 538,982 of record JBAGKM010000026.1, on the reverse strand, counting down.
GGTACAATAGGCCGTTCTGACCTGGAGAAATGTCTCGCAGCCAAACAAAACAGCGCAGGAAAAGTTCTGAGAAACGTATGATCAACTCAAGACCGCCAGGTTCTCATGCAGCTCCATGTTTCACTCTGGTGTGGTGGAAACAGAAGTTGTTGCATTAACCAATAGATGCAAGTTTTCTTCGTTGTTAGTCATTCTTGATGCAGCAAGGACACGAATGCATTATTTAACGGGTCCAAAGTGCAGTGTGAAAGTAAACTCAGCCCGGCTGAGTGTTGCAAACCCAGTTGTAGAAGACTATCCTGGTGTGAATACACCCTGAAACTCCCAACATGAAGGAATCGACTGGAATAAAGTTTCTCTTGGAAAAGAAATTTTAAACATATTAATTCTGTCACTGTGGTGGGCTTCTTAGAAAGGTAAAAGAAAATGTGTTCATTTTTGTCCTTTTTTCTTCTCAGTTTCTAGCAGCCAACTCAACAACTGATTTCGATACTGAAATGCATTCATTTTTTTGCTACTTCACATTTCATCCAAGAAAACAACATAAAAAAATGAATAAATCTGTACAGTTTTATAGTTAAAATACACAAATTGGCCCCAGAATTTAAGTTATGTAATCTCAGTGCTACACATTTAAGTGCCAACTGTTACCATGTGTCAATTATGAGGAAAAAAGGGCGGAGCTCAGGTGACAAATATGGCATTATTTAATCTTTATATGGATGAGAACTGGATTCCAATTTCCAGATGAGAGCGATGTAAAGCATGTCCATAACCCCAAGGATCCATAATTAAAAAACTATCAATGCTGTAGCTATAATTTCAGCCTAAATAAAGATCTTTAAATGGACTGAACTTACTTAGTTTTGTCTCTAACTGACCCCTGCAGGACTGAGGATCAGAGAACAGATTCGGTTATTGATTGTGAACTGTAAAAGTAGTTTTCAGTGCAAAAGTTCTTATTAACACATTAGTCTTCATCAAGCATATTTGTAAAGAAGCTGAAGAAGGAGTCCTATCGGGCTTTTTTGGCCTGTGGGACTCCAGAGGCAGCTGATGGGTATCGGCAGGCTAACCGAAATGCAGCTTCGGTGGTCGCTAAGACAAAAACTCGGGCATGGGAGGAGTTTGGAGAGGCCATGGAGAATGACTTTCGGACGGCTTCGAGGAGATTCTGGTCCCCCATCCGGCGGCTCAGGAGGGGGAAGCAGTGCTCCATCAACACTGTGTACAGTGGGGATGGGGGACTGCTGACCTGAACTCGGGACCTTGTGAGGCAGTGGAGGGAATACTTCGAAGACCTTCTCAATCCCACCAACATGTCTTCCGTTGAGGAAGCAGTCTGGGGCTGAGGTCGCTGAGATAGTTAAAAAGCTCCACGGTGGCAGGGCCCCAGGAATGGATGAGGTCCACCCAGAGTTCCTTAAGGCTCTGGATGCTTTAGGGCTGTCTTGGCTGACACGCCTCTGCAGCATCACGTGAACATCAGGGGCAGTTCCCCTGGACTAGGGTGGTGGTCCCCTTCTTCAAAAAGGGGGACCGGCAGGGTGCGCTCCAACTACAGGGGATCACACTCCTCAGCCTCCCTGGTAAGGTCTATTAAGGGGTGCTAGAGAGGAGGGTCCATCGGATAATCGAACCTCGGATTTAGGAGGAGCAGTGTGATTTTCGTCCCGGTCGTGAAACAGTGGACCAGCTCTATACTCTCTTCAGGGTCTTGGAGGGGGCATGGGAGTTCACTTAACCAGTCTACATGTGCTTTGTGGACTTGGAGAAGGCGTTCGACTGTGTTCCCAGGGAACTCTTGTGGGGGGTACTCCTGGAGTATGGAGTGCCGGATCCCCTTGTACGAGCTGTACGGTCCCTGTACGACTGGTGTCAGAGCTTGGTTCGCATTGTTGGCCGTAAATCAGACCTGTTTTTGGTGAACTTTGGACTCCTCTAAGGCTGCCCTTTGTCGACAATTCTGTTCATAACTTTTATGGACAGAATTTCTAGGTGCAGCTGAGGTGTTGAGGGGATCCGATTTGGTGGCCTCAGGATTGGGTCTCTGCTCTTCGTGGATGATGTGATTCAGTTGGCTTCATCGGGCTGTGATCTTCAGCTCTCACTGGAGCGATTCGCAGCCCAGTGTGAAGCAGCTGGGATGAGAATCAGCACCTCCAAGTCTGAGACCATGGTCCTCAGCTGGAAAAGGTTGGAGTGGAAGATGAAAGTCTAGGTTTCCCTGCTTAGGTGGCTGCCCGTGCGACCCAACTCCGGAAAAGCGGCAGACAAAGGATGGATGGATGTGGAAATCTGTGAGAGACTTAGGAGGGCATCATAATAGCAGCAGGGCAAGCCCAAATAAGCAACAACACTCAAAAATCTGTAACCCATAACTGTCAATATTTGCAAGCGACTTCGCAGAAAAACAAGCCCAAAGTCTCTTAAAACTGGCAGACTTGGCAACACTGCTGTCTTTCTCTGGCCTAGTCATCTGTATCTCACCCATTGTTTTATCTAGCTGCTTTACCGGCCTCTTAAACTCTATTCTGTCTGCGCTGTAATGCTGCAAAGTTTACCACCAGCAGCTTCACAGACTTAGCTGGCTGAATCAAGATGGCGCAGAGGCAAGATGCCGTTGCAAGAACTCTCTTGTGCAATGTTTTTTTCATTCTTTTCGTATTGTTTGTATTTGTGTATGAAGTTCTCGCCATAGTGAATTATGATCATGAATCACTTTTATACATTTGGGACAAAGTTTGTGGACTCTCTAACGTAATACCTGATTTATGGTGTAACGATTTTAATGTTTGCCCCACTCGATGCAGTGGAGGCCAGGAGGCGAGCTGAGGGGGACATGAGTACAGTGAGGGGACTGGACGGAGACACTGCAGCGTAGGCCGCCAACCTGATACCTACAGCGGGGTTAGCTGCAGGTTTCCAGCGTTGGAAACGCCGGCACAGAGGAAAGCGAGGAGGACTGCTGGTTAAACTGTGTGGCCTTCTATCTAAGATCCCGCTGCCGTCCCTTTACTTGGCCGATGTCCAGTCCTTGCCAAACAAGACGGACGATCTGCTGAGCCGCATTCAGACCCAGCTGATAAAGCCAAATATACGTACTGTCCAGTGCTGGACTAAAGACAGTGGAATACAATTACAAGGTTGTTTTGATGCCACAGATTGGTCTGTCTTCCGGTCAGAAGACCTTGATGAATACTGTGATGTGGTGACTGGATACATAAACTTTTGTGTTGACTACTGTATCCCATGGAAGGTTATTAAAAAACATCCCAGTCAAAAACCTTGGATTACCTCTGATGTGAGAACGAAATTAAAGGAACGAGCTGTGGCTTTTAAATCTGGTGATGCTGCTGCCTATAAGCAAGCCAGATATTCTTTAGAGCGGTCTATCAAAGCCGCAAAGCAGTCCTACAGAGACAAGATAGAAGAATATTTTAAAGGACAACCCACAGCACATGTAAATGGGACTGAACACTATCGCCTCCTGGAATCAGAGAGGAGAGAACATCATTGCTTTCGACCACTCACTGCCAAATGACCTCAATCAGTTCTATTGCAGATTTGAAACTGAGAATGAGTGTGGTTTTGCAGTCTCACTGTGAAAGCATAGAAAACTTTAAACAGAGAGGTTCGCTCTAGTTACTTTTACTGCTATATATTTATACAGTGTTTTTATTGTTTCTTAGTATTATGTGTTTTAGGATGTGTCCATGTGTTGTATTTTTAGGCTCATGTTTCGTATGTTTTGTTTTGTCTGTTAAATGTTGACAGTGCACTTTGAAATTCCTTGCAACTGTTTTCCAATGTGGTTTCTTTTCTGCAAATGGCAAATAAGACTGAAAACTGAAAAAATGGAGTGTATCACGTGGGATGGCTAAACTCAAATGCAATTGGTCTGCGTGTTTCCTAACCACTACTGTGAAGACTTCAAAAGCTGAGCTAGTTCAAATAAAAGCACTTCATCAGATTTTATATTTTAGGTCTTAGTCCATATGGGATGGGTGCGGATCATGGTCCGCTTGTTGATGACATCTGCCATAGACAGATACATGGACACCACATCAACTACCTCAGCCTACTGGCAGGAAAACTCATTATATGAACACAGTGAACAGTTGTTATGTTTAAACTGGATTTAATATGAAAGATTTGTAAAATTTATGCTAACTGAGTTTTTATTAAGGTTGTCAAAAATAACGTGTTAACAGAGGTAAATAATTTACACACGTGCACAAAATTGTTGGTTCCCTTCGGTTAATGAAAGAAAAACTCACAATGGCCACAGAAATAACTTGAATCTGACAAAAGTAACAATAAATAAAAATTCTATGAAATTTGACCAGTGAAAGTCAGACATTGCTTTTCAACGATGCTTCAACAGAATTATTTTTAAAAAATTAAACAGGCCTGGACAAAAATTATGGTACCCCTAGAAAAATAATGGGACGTGTTAATCAAAGGTGTGTCCACTAATTAGCATCACAGGTGTCTTCAAGCTTGTAACCAGTCAGTGGGCCTTTATATAGGCTACAGGTGGTGACTGTGCTGTTTGGTGACATGGTGTGTACCACATTCAACATGGACCAGAGGAAAGAGCTGTCTCAGGAGATTAGAAAGAAAATTATAGACCAGCATGTTAAAGGTAAAGGCTATAAGACCATCTCCAGGCAGCTTGATGTTCCTGTGGCTACAGCTGCACATATTATTCAGAAATGTAAGATCCATGGGACTGTAGCCAACCTCC
>JBAGKM010000026.1:303997-320959 GCA_037177155.1 Melanotaenia catherinae | reverse complement strand
CTCTTTCCATACTTTTCTGTCTCACCGGTCTGTCTACATTTGTCGCATTTGTCTGTCTCACTTGTATATTTACATTTGTCTCACCTGTCTCTCTACTCTTGCCTCACCTGTCTGTCACGCTTGTCTGCCTCACCTGTCTGTCTACACTTGTCTCACTTGTCTGTCTACACCTGTCTGTCTCACCTGTCTGCCTCACCTGTCTGTCACACTTGTTTGTCTTACCTGTCTATCTACACTTTTTTCACCTGTCTGTCTACACTTGTCGCATTTGTCTGTCTACACTTGCTTCACCTGTCTGTCACACTTGTTTGTCTCACCTCTCTGTCTACACTTGTCTCACTTGTCTGTCTACACCTGTCTGTCTCACCTGTCTGTCTACACTTGTCTCACCTGTCTGTCTACACTTTTTTCACCTGTCTTCCTCACCTGTCTGTCTACACTTGTCTCACTTGTCCTTCTACACTTGTTTCACCTGTCTGCGACACATCTCTGTCTCACATTTCTGTCTACACTTGTCTCACCTGTCTGTCTCCACCCGTCTGCCTCGTCTGTCTGTCCACACTTGTCTAATCATTCTGTCCCACCTGTATGCCTCACCTGTCTTATCTGTCTTCCCTGTCTGTCTGTCAGAGTCAGTGGATGGTGTCAGCAGTCCAGGAAGTCGTTCACCTGCCAGCAGGTCGTCCACTCCCAACAGAGACGTGAAGAAGGTCAGACCACCTGTCTGTCTCCATCTGTTTTCAGCTGTCTCACCTATCTGTCTCCATCAGTCCATCTCACCTGTCCGTCTCCACCCAACCATCTCCACCTGTCCGTCTCTACCTATCTCACATTTACATCTCCACCTTTCTGTCTCCACCTATCTCACCTTTACGTCTCCACCTAGCTCATCTGTACGTCTATACCTGTCTTACCTGTCTATCTGTGGATGGTTCTGGTGTTTCTGTGGTTCAGCTTTTTCTGTCTACTGGACCTAAATTACCTCAGACAGCTTCACTGGTTCTGCTGCCTAAACTGGTTCTGGTGGTTTGGTCCTGCAGGTGGCAGTGGTCCGTACCCCTCCAAGATCTCCTGCATCTTCTCGTGAACCAACAGTCCCCCTTCCCTCCCATCCAATGCCGGACCTCAGCAATGTAAAGTCCAAGATTGGGTCCATCGAGAACTTGAAACACACACCTGGAGGGGGCAAGGTAACAACTGCATGTCCATGTGTGGTTGCAACGAAGCTCGCAGGTAGATCTCATCACTACGGCTCCTCCACAGGTTCACATCGTTAACAAGAAGCTGAATCTCAGCAGTGTTACATCAAAGTGTGGCTCTAAAGACAACATCAACCACAAACCAGGTAACAGATCTGTCACGCATGAGCAGGTGTGGTTGAGGAAGTGATGTAACTGTTCTGGAGGTGAACATGTCCAATTTGAGTTGAAGTACTGCTCTGCTCCTCAGGTGGAGGAAATGTGGAAATCAAGTCAGAGAAGGTGGATTTTAAAGCCATCCAGTCTAAAGTCGGGTCTCTGGACAATGTCACTCATGTTCCAGGAGGAGGGAAGAAGAAGGTACATGCTAACGAAATCCTAACATACTAGCAATGTGCTGATCATCACCTGGTGGTGTTTTCTTAGGGGGCGGGAGAGGAGGCGGGTCAGGCCTGGCAGGATCAGACCTATTGTGGGGCTTTGGTTGGGTCCGCTGTCAGAGCAAGCTTCAAATCCCAACACAACACCAAGTAGAACAGGTCTCAAGAGGTGTGTGGATTAATTCAGATTCAAAATCAGACAACTTTATTGATCCCAAAGGACATTTGCAGCTTTCACATTTGAGGTTGAGTCCAACTGGGCCAGGCTCCGTTCCTCCGTGGTAGATGTGGCTGAGACACTCAACACTGTGTATAGTGGGGATGGGGGACTGCTGACCTCGACTCTGGACATTTTGAGGCGGTGGAGGGAATACTTTGAAGACCTTCAAAATCCCACCAATATGTCTTCCAATGAGGAAGCAGAGTCTGGGGACCCTGGCGTTGGCTTTCCCATCTCTGGGGCTGAGATCGCTCAGGTGGTTAAAAAGCCAAACCCAGCTTCCCTGGTAAGGTCTATTCAGGGGTGCTTGAGAGGAGGGTCCATCAGGTAATCGAACCTCGGATTGAGGAGAAGCAGTGTGGTTTTCGTCCCGGTCATGAAACAGTGGACGAGCTTTATACTCTCTTCAGGGTCTTGGAGGGGGCATGGAAGTTCACTGAACCAGTCTACATGTGCTTTGTGGACTTGGAGAAGGCGTTCGACTGTGTCCCTCGGGGACTCCTGCGGGGGGTACTCCGGGAGTATGGAGTGCCGGTCCAACGAGCTGTCTGGTCCCTGTACAGCCGGTGTCAGAGCTTGGTCCACATCAAGACATCAGAATTGTTTCCAGTGAGGGTTGGACTCCGCCAAGGCTGCCCTATGTCACTGATTCTGTTCATAACTTTTATGGACAGAATTTCCAGGCGCAGCCGAGGTGTTGAGGGGATCCGGTTCGGTGGCCTCAGGATTGGGTCTCTGCTCTTTGCAGATGATGTGGTTCTGGTGGCTTCATCGGATCGTGATCTTCAGCTCTCACTGGAGCGATTCGCAGCCAAGTGTGAAGCCACTGGAATGAGAATCAGCACCTCTAAATCCGAGACCATGGTCCTCAGCAGGAAAAGATCCAGAGAAAAAGGTCATTACACAATAAAACCACCACATCGCAGAAACAACCTAATGGCATCAAGAACACGAAAAGAAGCAAACTACACTGGATTGATTCCTGCCCTTGCGAACTTGCATATTAAAAAATGACCTGAAATGAGCATAATAGAGCCACTTTAATGTACAAAATGAATAAACACAGTGCTGACAAATACTATTTCTTTCATTTAAGAAACATAACCTGAAAGTGGACTATTTTTAGAGTTCTCCCTCTTAGTGGTGACAGAGGGTTTATTGTACTCAAAGATTTCCCTTTGAGACAGCTTCACATAGAAAATATAAAATTTATGCTAAAAGAGTTTTTCCTGATCAGACAAGAATGTTTTTATATTTTCATGTTTTTTATTTTAATCATTTTCCATACTTCTCCAATTCAGGGTCACAGGGAAGCTGGAACCTTTTTCTTTTTTGTTTGTTTGTTTTGTTTAGTTTTTTTTAACAAGTAAGTACTTTATTAAATTAAATTTTAAATGAGATGCTAATGTCTGCATATTTTATGATGGCGACTCTTCAGATATTAGTTATAGTTCTTGAAACAACCTGTGGAGCTTATTGCAGACCAAGGAAATTGACTCTTTGACAGTGACTGGTAATAAATTATGTGCTTTTATTATGAATAAAGAACACAAGTTCTGGTTAATAATTTACTTTTAAGACAAATGTTTTGTTTACACATGTAGATATTGTAAAACTGAACCCAATTTAATTTATTGGGAGAACAATTTAAGTTTATTGATGAAGTTTCTGAAGTCAGTGAGTCAGCTGGTAGTTGGTTTTCACTGCTGGAAAATTTTGTTTAAATCTAAATGTCTACTATGTTCCCTATGTATGTTTGTGTTTTCATTTTTACTTTTTTTTATTTAATTTGATTATATTTTATATTTATTTTAAGATGAGGATAACCATTATTACTTGTCAGAATTTTGATTTATCTCTTCAGTCTGCATGTTTCTGACTCCCAAATTTTTCTCTGTAAAGGCTGTCTTTGTTTTGTTTGTACATATGGTCAATAAAGTTCATGGTAAAAAAACAAAAACAAACATCTGACGAGTTTGCTGCTTCACGCTTTTATTTTGAAGTTGCCCATCGGAAGTTACATTTTGCTACTTTGATTATCATGGTGATGGTGGTGATGATGATGATGACTGTGATTTCCACTCAGGCTCCACAGCCCGGTACAGTTTGCTCGTGAGCGGCTTGGGTCCGAACATCTGGGCCAGCTGTGACCGGATGAGGAGGAAGCAGCTTCATCATCATCCTCCTCCCCGCAGGAGTCATGGAGGATCAATCTGCGGTTCGGAAGCAGAGTTCGGAAAATAACTCTCTCAGCAGCAGCGAGTGGGACATGGCCAACGACGTGTTCGTGTCCAGCTGCGGCGGCAGTCCGCCCGGACCAGGGTTCGGTACCGGGGACCGGGATGATGCGGCGCAGGATGGACACCTGCCGCTCGGAGGCGGGGACCCGCAGCAGTTATCCCAGGACTGCTTGATGCTGGGCCTGGCTGCCTCTGCCTACCTGGACATGGACCAGGACTTCACCGACAGCGACGGCAGCTTCACGACCAAGAAGCGGATTCGATCCAACAGCTCTCGGCACCGCGGAGAGATCGTCACTGAGCTGGGCCCGGAGGAGGTCCGGTGGTTCTACAAAGAGGACAAGAGAACTTGGAAACCGTTTGTTGGACACGACTCTTTACAAATCGAGAGGGCTTACCGAAGATTTTCTGAACAAAACCCCGAGAAGGCCCACAGGCCGGTCCGACCCGCCGAGGAGGCCGTACTCGCTGAGATCCAGGAGGACAGCTGGGCCGGGGACGAACCGGCGGTGCAGCGGGCCAACAGTCAGCAGCGGCCGGCCACAGAGGAGCGGAAAGAGCCGGGGAACGTCCAGAGCAGCGTGGAGGCGGTGTGTGTGAGAGGCGGGCTGTATGAAGTGGACATCCGGGAGAAGGAAAGCTACCCTGTTTACTGGAACCGTGAGCACGTTCAACCTACCCATCACACCCAAACCTGGTCCACCTGGGTCACCGGGTCCACAACTTCCCCCTGAACCGCGCGTGCGCATGTTTATCATTCCTGATTTTACACAGTGGATCCATTCCCACTCCAGACCAGGGCTCAGCAGCCTTTACAATCCAAAGAGCCATTTCCCCCTCAGTAAAGCAAATAAACAAACAAAACAAACAAACAAAAAAAAGGGTTGAACTGAATTGTAGAAATTCAGCGCAACCTTCACCCACCCCCACCCCAACAAAAAAGAAAAAAAAATGCTAAAAGCCTTAAACTTAAAAAGCTTAGTTCTTCAGCATCTTTATTCATGTATTAAAAGCCACTGTGGAAGGTCCAGAGAGCCTGAACCGCTATCTCCACAGGATTTGTTCCAACAAACCACCCTTAGACAGGTCGAAAGTATTTTATTCCAAACCTCATATGTACTACATTCTGAACACCACCTGAACTCAGGTAGAAGGTAGGGGGTCCCTGTAAATGTAATCGTTACAAACATTCATTCATCCCTCTGTTAGTGAAGCTCATTAATGAGCGGATATGTTGGGAGGAACAGCTGAACTGTAAGCCCAAATATGAAGCCAGTTCTGTAGTGGTCCTCTTTTAATTTTTTTTTTAATTTTATGTATCTAATTGTTTTTAATGGTTAATATTAAGTGATATGGGTGTGTATGCGTTTATGTTATAGGTGCAGCAAAATCCTCTGTTCAAAACAAATTTCTCCCAGTGGAGTATGATAAAGATACTCTGACTTTAAGCCACTTGTGGCTCTGGAGCCACAGGCTGCAGACCCCTGGTCCAGACCCATAAGTAGTAGTTAATAACAGCTGAAGTCCTGATGGTTCTGATGGTTGAGATGTTCGGATGGTTCAGCTCCTCTTCCTGTCTGGTGAAGAGGAGCGTTTGGTGTTCCTCCTGAGCTGACGATTTGGGTCCATGTTCAGTAGATTTCACCAGCTGTAAGTCAGCAGGATTAACCAGTGTACGAAGCAGTCTCAACAAAACTTTACAGATTTTAAAGAATTTTATAAAAATATGAACTTTAAAAAAGAGCGTACTGATTTTACAAAGACAAAAAGTTCTTTATCATACAGAGGAAATAAACATGCTCATATTGTAGAATTAAACACAAGAAAGACCAAAGATTAACCAGTAAAGACAAGTTTAGCTGTTCCTCCAACTGCAGGTTTTATTGGCTGAATATTGGATGTGTTTTTAAGGCTAACAGAGAGTTACCCACCAAACCCTCAAACCCCTGCATCCGCCCAGATTTCACACGCTGGTTTATCCATATAACATCAGCCATCCATGTAACATCCTACACACATCTGGGATATTTATTGTCACAGATTTATATATTATATTTAATTCAAACAGCACTTTATGAAATATGTGAGAACGTCCCAAAGTGTTCTTCAGAACAGAAAACAGAAGGGAAACAACACTTAAACTAAAATAAAACAATTAAAACAATGAAGATAAAACATTTATACGTATAAAAGTTGCCCATTGTTCATGTTACATCCATGTAGAAAACTGAAGGTAGTAAATAAAGTAGATGTGTCCTTTTAGAACAAGAGCGTATTCCTGTGATGAGGGGCCAGTGGTTCATCGATGGAACATGGCTCCCCCTGGAGGAAGATGAGAGTGACCTCATAGAACAGGAGCATCTTTCCCGTTTCCGAGGGCAACAGATGAGGGACACATATGAGCTGGAGGCAGTGACCACCACAGTGGACAGCAAGGACGGTGAGAAATGAAAAATGCTGTAAAGCAGACCTGAATAATGTGTGTGTGGAGGGAAAATGAGTGTCTCTCAGAGAAAAGCCAGAGTTCAGGTGATGTTACGTCAGTTGATTGAACCAACAGGACATCCACACACTTTCTGTACACTCTCAGGGGGATTGAAGTATTAATTAAGCTCAGGAAATGTGTCAGCTTGTCTTAATCACAGTGTGATTGTCTCCCAGCCATCTACAGTCTGAAGCTGAGCAGGAGTCATGTGGACTGGCACAGTGTGGACGAGGTGTACCTGTACAGTGATGCCACCACCTCCAAGATCGCTCGCACCGTCACTCAGAAACTAGGCTTCTCTAAAGGTAAAACTCATTCAGGAGTTAACAATGTGAGCAGAATCCAGATGGTAGGAATAAATATTTGTGGTGCTCAGAACACTGAAGAAGAGAAACAGAGTTGTGGCATCAGTTTCTTATTCACTGTAAAGTATATGATCAGTCAGGATAAATAGACACACTGTGTAAAATGTAAATAAAAACAATGATTCCCAAATCTCATATTTTATTCCCAGTATTACAAAACATCAGAGGATGAAACCGAGACGTTTCACCATGTGATGAAAATATGAGCTGATAGTGAATCTGATGCAGCAACACGTCTGTAAAAAGTTGGAACAGGAGCCACAAAAGGCTGGATAGTAAGTGACACGAACAACTGGAGGAGCTTTTGAAATCTAATCAGGTTACCTGGCAACAGGTCAGAAACATGACTGGTATAAAAGGAGCATTTCAGAGAGGCAGAGTCTCTCAGATGGAAAGATGGACAGAGCTTCACCAATCTGAGACAAACTGGAACAATTTCAGAAAAAGGTTCTTCAACGTAAAATTGTGAAGACTTTGAAGATCTCACCATCTACAGTGTTTAATATCATCTAAAGATTCAGAGAATCAGGAGGAATCTCTGTATGCATGGGACAAGGCCAAAGGCCCATTTATGCTCGATGCAGAAGATGGATACACAGATTGATGGACAGGTTTGTTCGCCTTGTTTGCGTTCTGTTCCGTTTTCAGGGAGCTTAGCTATCCATCGCTTTGACTGAAAGGACAGAGCAACACCACCGGAAATCATGGGGGCCGTGCTGAGCAGAGTACCTGACATGCAGCCAGCAAAAGAAACAAACCAGAGAAGAAGACGATGGAAGGGAAAGACCGTATACGAGTGTTTAAGGGGTTTTTGGGCGGTTGGAAACACCTTGATAGCGACACATTTCAGCTGCCAAGCGGTGTCTGAAACTGACGTTGGCTCGCGGGAGTGAACTAGCACTACCCACTAGTGGAGGAATTGACTTAACAACCATGGCAATACAAAACACGCATGGAAATATGAAGAAAATGACAACCTTTGAAACGGACGTCCCTATTTATGTACAAAAGTCAGCATAAATGGGCCTTAAAGGTCTAACTGGATGCTGGTGATCTTCAGCATTAAAAGCAGACATGATTCTCGACTAGAAACTACTGCATGCAGCTGGCGGCTGGTTAGCTCAGTTGGTAGGGCATCTGTCTCCAATGTAGGAGACCAGAGTTTAAATCCCACAACCTTCCAGTTGGGTTAGGCAGTTAATGCTACAGTCTAACACTGTAAGTCGCTTTGGAAAAAGTGCAGGTTTAAGCTCCATCATGCAGAGTATGCATGCAGTCCAGACCTTTCACCAATACACAACATCTGATTAGATAGATGGATGTGTTAATATGTCTCCAGAAAGCTCAAATATCTTTTTCTGAAACAATCTCACTAATAATAAGTCCTCATAACTCAACGTTGGATACTTGGGTATAAACATTTCCTCCAGGCTCTCAGAATTAACAAAGTTAAATCACATTCAACTTTTAATTTAAATGATTATGTCCCGTCCTGTTTGAGTTCTTGCTTGTGTTGTTCTTACTCTCAGATGTAAGTATTGACTGTTTTGTTTGGTTAAAGAATGAAATAAATAAATAAAAGAATGACCCATCAAATGATGAGGACGCATGATTGGTGTCACAGAAAACTAAAGTGATTATTTTTAACTGATTTTATGGTTTCAGTAGTCATGTGTCCAACATGTCCACAGCCTCAAGCAGTGGGACGCGTCTCCATCGGGGATATGTAGAGGAAGCAGCGCCTGAGGACACGCCACCGGAGACCACTCACATCGTCTTCGTGGTGCATGGGATTGGCCAGAAGATGGACCAGGGGCGCATCATCAGGAACACCAGCATGTTAGAGGGAATCAGTGTGTCTGAATAATCCTGAAGTAATCTGAGTAATCTGAAGTAACTGTTTTTTCCTGGCTGGTTGGCAGGATGAGAGATGCTGCCAGAAAGATGGAGGAAAGACATTTCTCTGATCGCACCGCTGAGCATGTAGAGTTCCTTCCTGTGGAATGGAGATCAAAACTTTGCCTGGATGGAGGTAAGCCACCGCTTGGCTGACATTTCTAACCTAAACTTTCCACCCACGATAATCAGCTTCATCTCTAATGTGTCATGTAGCATGTAGATCAGCTGACATCTGTAACCCAAACTGTCCAGAGAGGAAACTCTCCTGAACATCATCTCTGGACAGTATGGGTAAGAAATGTCACAGACGGGGATCTGATGTTGGTAAACTCAACAAGAAAACTTCTCATGAATCAACATCTTATAATAAACTGGAGTCATGATTATAATCATCATTTTACTGGGTTATAACTGGATCACAGAGAATGACGGGGAATAGCACCTATGTTTGGTTAGAACTGGACTGAAGTTTTAGATAATTTGAGGTGAATGTATTTTCACTTGGCAGTGTGATAAAATGACACTTTTCAAGTCAAATTTACAGCTTTGTTGGGGTGGCAGTTGCTGGTGGTAAAGCAATGACAGGAAGGTTGGCGGTTCAAATCCCACTACCCCAGTCAATCTGCTGTATCCTTGAGCAAAACACTTCACCCTCCTTGATGAATATGGAGTCAGTGAATAATAGATTCAATGTAAAGTGTTAATCTAATCCAGTATTATTAGAGGAAAAACTCATGGATATGTAACAATGTAGTAACTCCAGAAGTTTCCTGAACAGATGTCGGTGTTAACGTGTTGAAGAGAATAGTTAATATGTAGGAAGGAAAGAAGTTTTTGGACACTTTAAGACTCGTGAAAAATCTTTATTTGTAATATTTTCTTCTTAGGATGATTATTTAAAAAAAAAAAAGGAAAAAGAAGGGGTGTGGTAGCTGGGTGGTTACAGAGGTGGGCTTGGGTTCTGGAGAACCTGGGTTCAAGTCCTCAGGCTGGCAACTAAAATAAAAACCACTGTGGGTCCCTGAGCAAGGCCCCTAATACACAACTTTTACCCGGGCGCTGGAATCTGGCAACCCACTGCTCCTAGCAACCAGGAGGGGTTAAATGTGGGACGAATAAAGAATGGATGATTATTACTGATCTTTTCTAAAAATCTAGGATGCTAGATCCACCTTAAAATTAACCTGGGGCCTCATTTCTAAAGCTGGCATAGGTACAAAAATGGCGTACAGCAAATATTAACTTTTGGGATTTATAAAAACCAAACTTGGTAGGAAAATGTTCCTACCTCCACAGAAACTCTGACCCAGGCGTACGTACAAAATCTGGGATAACAGGAAACTGCAACGCTAACGGTACAGAATAAAGTTTAGGAAATGATGAGGCGGAGAGTCTGCTGCCAGCGTTTACCAGTCAGTAAAAAAATGCGAAAGTAAGCTTCGGTCATTTATTCTGAGATCCAGCAGAGTCGGACACAGACTGGAGCATCTAGATCTCTGAGGACACGGCTGTGGTACTGGATGGAGTCTCTGGCCTCACCCTCTCCAACCACAGCTGCAGCCCCGCCCACCCAGCTGGAACACCCAGGAACTAGAAAGACATATTATTTACCACCAAATAAACTGCTACCAGTCTCTGATATATCTTTATATATTTATTTTATACAGTAAAACCAAAATCTACATTACTGGGATCATTACTGTCAAATACCAGATGCTTTTCTCCAGAATGATTTATTGTGGGCTGCAGCGTCTGAAAGGTGCTACTGTTCACCCCTGTAGGAATCGAACTTCGATCTCCCGCATGGCAGACAGTTGTTCTACCAACTGAGATATCCAGCTGTACGTTCTGAAACCTCTTTTCTTTTGACACTGTGATGACAGCATTTCCACTTGCTGCCACTATGCTGCCTTTCTGACATCAGTAATGCCCACGCCGTGCCACCAATTAAACAGTTTTACGTTTGTCAACGTGGTCCATCAGGATCTTAGTCTCACACCCCGGAAAAAATCCACCTCTTCCCTCTTTTTCCTTCCCGAGCCATCATGCAAATGATGTGATGAATATTTATTCCAGGCGTTCACCTGACCTTTTATAGCCGCCATGTGGGTGAGGGAAGGCGTTCCGCCGCATTTCCTTTTTGCCCCGCAGACGTCACCTGTAGTTTGCTTTGCTATGCACAGTTTGATAAATGAGGCCCCTGGAGAGATTAGTCACTGTAATATATAAGCTAATGTTTGCTTCTATTTTAATAACAAGCTTAGTGCCACAGTGGTGTAAACGTTCGCTTGTTACTACCTTAGCACTAAAATAATCTAATAATGTTTACTTCATTAGATCCATCCTGGATGACATTAAACTGGGACCAGTAAACCATCAAACCCTCCCCAGATAACGTTAAACTGGGACCAGTAAACCATCAAACCCTCCCCAGATAACGTTAAACTGGGACCCCAGACCCACTCGAAACAACTGGTTTTACTGGGTCTGGTTATTAGAAAAACAGGTTCCAGCTGCTGATGTCATGATCTGAGGGTTTTTGTGCTTGTTCTTCATTCATTCATTCTCTGTACCGCTTGTTCATTACGGGTCGCGGGTAAGCTGGAGCCTATCCCAGCATTAACAGGTGAGAGGCAGGTACACCCTGGACAGGTCACCAGTCCGTCGCAGGGCCACATATGTCCCGATATGTGTAACACATATAGGCACAAACAACCATTCACACACACATTCCCTCCTAGGGAGAATTTAGAGTGACCAATTAACCTAGCATCATGTCTTTGGACGGTGGAAGGAAGCCGGAGAGCCCGGAGAGAACCCACGTATACACGAGAGAACATGCAAACTCCACATAGAAAGGAGTTCAACCCTCGCCCCCAGCCGAGGCTCGAACCAGTGATCATGCTGTGAGGCTGTGGTGCTAACCACCACACCACTGTGCAGCCATTGCGCTTGTTCTGTTTCCTGATTTCTTCAGTAGAGTTCTGCTTAACCTCCTGTTCCCTGTTTCCAGCTGTTAGTTGTCACATCTACTTCATGACAGCTGCTGCTTTAGTAATATTGTACTTATTGAGCCTGGAAGTATTGGATGTAAATACATTAAAGTATTACATTTTTGAATAAAATTTTAGTTCAATGTTCATATTTTTGTACTTGTCTCAGTCATTTCAGGCTTTTTAAATTTTTTAAATGTTTTTTAATATTGTGAACATCTTTCTATGTTCTATGTTCCTCATACAGACACGGTGGACTCCATCACACCTGACAAAGTCCGAGGTCTCAGAGACATGCTGAACAGCAGCGCCATGGACATCATGTACTACACCAGTCCTCTGTACAGAGACGAGGTGAGTCTGGTTCAGCTCTCCGCTTCCTCCGAAGAACATCATGAAACACGACCAGACCTGAACCTTCGTCTCTTCTTTAGTTAAAGCAGAATATCTTGTGTAAACAGATTACCAGGGGTTTGACTCGAGAACTGAACCACCTATATTCACTCTTCTGCTCGCGGAATCCAAACTTTGAGAAAAATGGGAAGGTGTCCATTGTGTCCCACTCGCTGGGCTGCGTCATCACCTTCGATATCATGACAGGCTGGGACCCCGTGCGCTTTCACCACCAGGAAATGTTAGACCCGGAGGAGATAAAGGTCCGCTGGCCCAGTGAGGAAGAGCGCCACCTTCAGGAGCAGCTGAGACTGATGCGTCTCAGGTAAGATCCATGAATTACAGGGGGCTAAATGTAGCGAGACGTCCGTAAGAGGTCATTTTTTACTCGAATCCTTCTCTCTTCATTAATTTATGTTTTTATCGACAGAGAGACTATAGGGCCATTGGAGAGTTATTTATTGATTGAGTTATTGACCAGTTTAAAGTAAGTGATTTTAAAGAAGGTACATGTTAGACTGACATGTCACATGTCTGTCATTCTGTCGTTAGTCTCTCTGTTGTTATGTTGTTGGTCTATCCGCCTCTGTTTCTCTGATTTTACACTCTTGGTAGTAAAATTGTCTGGAAAAGATTCAGCTTGTACTAGGATCATTAATGGAATGATCTCCTGTCCAGTTTGAGGGACCTGGAAGACCAGTTCCAGGGTTTGCAGACCTCATCTTGTGTTGCAGTGCCAGCTTTAAAGTTCAAGGTAAGCTTCAGCTGTCACGTTATTTGGTCACGTGACTATAGAGGTCACATGATCTGTGAGCGGAACTGAACGTCACAGATTTAGCGGTTTCGTGTGTGGTTAAAACATTCCTCAGCTACAGTTTTTCTCACTGATATAAAAATCTTCTGCTCCAACGACCTTCCAGAGAAACACCTGGTCATGGTCTTACCTCATGTCTGTGCTGCAGGTAGAAAATTTCTTCTGCATGGGTTCACCTCTGGCCGTGTTCTTGGCGCTGCGAGGGATCCGACCTGGAACCAACAGCGTGCAGGACCACATCCTCCCAACATCCATCTGCAAGCGTCTCTTTAACATCTTCCATCCTACAGATCCTGTGGTGAATGTCACAGTGAAACATGCAGGACCAGCTCTCTTACAAATCCTCTTAGACTCAAACATCTTTTTGGTTTTTAATCCAGGCCTACAGGCTGGAGCCTCTCATCCTGAAGCACTACAGTAATGTTGCTCCAGTTCAGATCGACTGGTAAGACTAGTCAGGTTGTATCACACTATTACTGAACTTATCAAAACGATAGACTTTTTGATCAATATATCACATAAAGGTTGTATTTTCTACCAGATACACCTGCCTACATGCTGGTAAACAGAAGGAACTGTGAATGAATAGTGTTTTCATCTGTTCTGACTTCTTGAATTTAATTTTCATCTTAGAAATTAAAGAAATGAATGAAACTCTCAGCTGAATGTGGGATAAGCTGGTTCTCACCTTATCTGGAAAACTGACTGGAAGTCCAAACGTTTTACTGGTACTGCTTGTAAAAGTTATAGTTTAGTTAGATCCCAGATCTGTAGATCCCAGATCTGTTTGATTCCAGATCTGTTAGGTCCAAGATCTGTTAGGTTCCAGATCTGTAGATCCCAGATCTATTTGATTCCAGATCTGTAGATTCCAGATCTGTAGATCCCAGATCTGTTTGATTCCAGATCTGTAGATTCCAGATCTGTAGATTCCAGATCTGTAGATCCCAGATCTGTTTGATTCCAGATCTGTAGATCCCAGATCTGTTTGACTCCAGATCTGTTAGGTCCCAGATCTGTAGATCCCAGATCTATTTGATTCCAGATCTGTAGATCCCAGATCTGTAGATCCCAGATCTGTTTGATTCCAGATCTGTAGATCCCAGATC
This sequence comes from Melanotaenia catherinae, assembly GCA_037177155.1. NCBI lineage: Eukaryota > Metazoa > Chordata > Actinopteri > Atheriniformes > Melanotaeniidae > Melanotaenia > Melanotaenia catherinae. Next base: position 306,862 of record JBAGKM010000026.1, on the reverse strand, counting down.
TGTTTGATTCCAGATCTGTAGATTCCAGATCTGTAGATCCCAGATCAGTGGAATCGCAGTTCAGTTAGATCCCACGTTAGTTGATCCCAGATTAGTTTGATCTCAGTTCAGTTAGATCCTGATTCAATTATATTCCAGACCCCATATTTGTTAGATCCCAGATTAGTTAGATCTGGGATGAGGGAAGAAGGAGGACTTCATGTTTCAGGTGCAGAAAGGTGATGTTGGTGTGATTTGCAGGTACAACACCACCAGCCCAACTCCATACGACCAGATCCGGCCCCTGCTGCTGAACCCCCTGAAGGAGGCCAGTTTTGTCTCAGATTCAGAGAACATCCCAAGCCCCTGCATCTCCCCGCCCCAAACCAGACGGCACTATGGAGAATCCATCACCAGCCTGGGCAAGGCCAGCATCATGGGTGAGCTCTTGGGAAGGAAGGCTGAGGCTGCTTTCACGGTGAAGATAATATATGAGCTTGTTTGTGGTTAGATTATTTTAGTGTAAGAAAGAAGAACCTGAAAGTGAGGAGAAACCAACTGATCATCAGCCCTTTCAGTCAGAGGTTTCTTCAGTTTCTGTAGCTGATGTGTTCAGAGAGCGGCCCCCACTACTGATGATGAAATCAGATCAACAGACATGAGATCCTAATTTCTACCAGGAAACTAATGACCGACATCATCTTCCTGACACAGCTGGCTCCAACCAGTCTTTCTCTGTCTTGAGAGAATGAAGGGTTTGAAAAAAAGGACAAGGAAACCTGTTTTCAGAAGAGTCAGAATGGACTGTAAGAACACATGTTTATGATTTCATCTCACTTCCTGCTAGGCGCCGCCAGTATCGGAAAAGGAATCGGAGGAATCCTGTTTTCCCGCTTTTCCCGTTCCAGTGGTCAGGTGGGTGGAGTTGATGAAGAGCCCTCTGACTCTGAGGGGGTTCCTTGTGAAGTGGAAAACTTGGCATCTGGAGATGAAGGAATGATGATGACAGAGAGCGAGGAAAAGGACAAAGAAAGAGAGGATGACAGAGAGGAAGAGGAGTCCACCCCAGCTCTGATGGACAGCACTTCCTGTAAGTAAGAAGAAGCTGTCTGATCTCTGTACTGCAACTTTATTTATACAGCACATTTAAAGCAACACAAGTGTCAAAGTCAATCAAAATGATGAGCTAACATAAAGGTTATGAAATAAACAAATAAAAAAACAAATGGGAAAACGAGATGAAGGTCATCTCAGAAGTCTAACGGAGGTATAGATGTTCAGAGGTATGTAATTCATAGAGGAGGAAGAACAAATAGGCCTCGTGATGAAGCGGTTAATGAATGTCTCAGTTTGTCAGATTAAACTTGATGATGTTTTCTGCTGCAGTGGAGCTGGAGCGACGCATTGACTTCGAGCTGAGGGAGGGTTTGGTGGAGAACCGTTACTGGTCAGCAGTCACCTCCCATACCGCCTACTGGTGCTCTTACGATGTGGCTCTGTTTCTTCTCACCTTCATGTATGGACCCCAGGAACTGGCCGAACCTGCAGATGAGAACCAGGATGCCTCATAGCGTCCAGTCAGCCTGAGCTCTTCAGTTTCCATCCTCATGGACATCCATCAACATCTACATTATCAACCAACAGACAATATTTTTAGTGATTTAAACTAATTTCCAAAACGAAAAAAAAAAAAAAAACACACCCTAGAAGTATGTTTAATGTGTAGATAAAAATAAAATCAATGAAAACTATTTAAAACTTAAAATAAAAAAATGGAGAAGTGTTTTCCACCACAATGACTCAGAGATAAAACTGTGAAAATCAACCGACCTCAATAAACTTAGGTTTGTTCCTCCATCAGGTGTTCACATCAAACCCGTCTCCTCTTCCTGTCCTCCGCAGTGTCCAGCTGGATCAGTGGTGTCCTCTCTGGCCCCAATAATGTCTCAGTCATGGTGAAGATTCAAGAGGATTTTCTCTGATTTTATGAACTGGACAGAGAATCAGAATCTTTTAGTCAGATTTCTGATTAAAAGAGGCATCTTCAGAGTTTAATAACACATCTCTGAATGGCTCACTTTCATCATCTCCCTCCACCTCTGCTTTAAGATTCTGATTCTCTCAGTGATAAACTTGCATGTGAAACAACGTCCACCCAACGTGATGCTGAAGTCTGGCCATCATTTCTAATGATACAATTAGCACTCGGATGCAGCCTGAAGGATCCTGAAGAAGTTTAAAGGACCCACGCCACCCTGGATTTATGTATTAGTTTTCTAAAGTTGACCTCTGTTTTTCTGTATACATATTCTCCTTTTCTCTACATATCCTCTTTTTTTCTACATATTCTGTTTTTCTCTACAAACCCCCTTTATTTTCTACATTTTCCTATTTTTGTCTACATATTCTCTGTTTTCTCTACATATTCTGTTTTTCTCTACATATTGTTTTTTCTACATATTCTCTGATTTCTCTACATATTCTCTGTTTTATCTATATATTCTGATTTTCTCTACATAATGTGTTTTTCTCTACAAACCCCCTTTATTTTCTACATTTTCCTGTTTTTCTCTACATATTCTCTGTTTTCTCTACATATTCTCTGTTTTCTCTACATATTCTGTTTTTCTCTACACATTCTCTGTTTTCTCTACATATTGTTTTTTCTACATATTCTCTGTTTTCTCTACATATTCTCTGTTTTATCTATATATTCTGATTTTCTCTACATATTGTGTTTTTCTCTACAAACCCCCTTTATTTTCTACATTTTCCTGTTTTTCTCTACATATTCTGTTTTTCTCTACATATTCTCTGTTTTCTCTACACATTCTCTGTTTTCTCTACACATTCTCTGTTTTCTCTACATATTCTCTGTTTTCTCTA
>JBAGKM010000026.1:277147-291624 GCA_037177155.1 Melanotaenia catherinae | reverse complement strand
CTGGAACTACTTTTTACACCATGCTGAACATCACCCTGGAACTACTTTTTCCAGACGTGTTGCTGCATCAGATTCACTGTCAGATCATATTTTCCATCACATGGTGAAACGTCTCAGTTTAATCTTCTGACATGAAGTTTATGTTCTACTGGGGATAAAATATGAGTTGATTGTATTCTGGTTTTATATACATTCACAACTGTTTTTGGACTTTGTTTTAAATGCAATAACAAGCTCTAATGTTTGACATACCAATATTTATTTCTTATTTACAGCTAGCACTGAGATATTCCAAGTAGATCCTATTGGAAGATGAGGATGAATCCTTTAGGAATAAGGTGGATACTAACACCATCTGATGCAGCCTCAGCCCTGTAGATGAAGATGGATCTCAGGACTGTCGCTAAAACCCTGGTTTTGTAACAGAAATGCTGTCTTTCTTCTGCACGATGAAGAGAAATTTAGATAAACAAAATTTTGTAACTGATTTTGGTTTGAAGAAACCAACTTATTTTTTCCTGAAATGTTTTTATCATCATCTTTTATCTTTTTAAAGATGTGAGCTGAATTCTGTCTTTATGTTTTTAATTCTTCTAATTCAGTTGAATGTGTCTCTATCTACGTTTCAGTCCTGAATGGTTCATTATAATGTCCTGTCTGTCCTGTGGATGTCTGTCCTGTCCTGTGGATGTCTGTCCTGTCTGTCTTGTTTCTGTGTGAAGTTTTGTGATGAAGGTTGGAGTCTGACAATGAGGAGGATGAAAGCAGAAACTCTTCATTTAGCCTCTGCCCACTCAGTTTAACTGAAGGCTGATTATTGGTTGGAAATCCACTAAAGAAATCCTGATTCTAACCAAACTCAAGCTTTTTAACCACAGTGTCTCTGGAAATAAACATCTGGTCAGTTTTAACCCACTGACCATGTCCTCTGTTGTCTCTTTGGCCAGAGTAAACATGTGAAGGTCTGATTGCGACCACTAGATGGAGGTAAATAAAAATAAATATAAAACTGACTCACTGCTGTTGGAAGCTGTTTGTTCAGCTGTTTGGTTTTTAACGACAAAAAAGAAAACAGATGTGAGACAAAACTGTTATTTATTAACTGAATTTGTAAAACAATAAAAAAAAAAATTAAAATTAAACTCTTTTCTCTTCCTCTGCCTTTCTTTGGTAAAGAAAAAATGATGGACATTATGAACCAAAACAAAACAAAAAAAGAAAAAGTTCCCAGTTTTCCCTGTTTCCTCTGCATTGCAGTATCACCAGAAACTGTGGGGGCAGTGTTGAGCTGTACACCTGATGTGCAAAGGAACAAAAAAGAAGAATCCGCACAATAGCGATACCAAGCAAACTACAAGCCAGTATCGGCGATACCGATCCGATACTTTGTACAGAAACTTAATGTGCTATGCTGGTGGGGAAAAGAGGCGGAACTTACATTTTTATAGAATACTTTTTATAGAATACTACTTTCACCAGTAAAATACTTAAAAAAATATATAAATGCCACAATAATTTATATGTTTGTCAACACCTATATATTAAATGATTTAGTTAACCATCAGTCTAAACAAATGAGAGAGATTGATGGTATTGTCTTTAAATCCTATTAAATATTTTTCATTTCATCGTATTTTTTTTTTTAAACCTCTGAAATGGCTGTTTTACTGAAAATTTTATGACAGCCTCTGCAGCATCCTGACCCACTAAATCCAGGCCTGTGAATTGATGAGAGCTGGTCTCAGGGACAAATTTTACCCCAAGCTGAACTCATACAGATATTTTCTTCTTTCATAACCACATTTAATGCTGTACATAACTAAACAGGATGCAATAGTCCTTAAAACGAGGGGAACTCCTGTTGTTTGAACATCAACATAAAACCTTTACCTATCAGACAGATGAAAATCACGTTAAATTTAGCATCAGTGGTAGCCAACTCTGCCTGCAGCATCAAAGGACTCCAAGAGTGACGTGTCTCGCCTTGCAGCACCTGTCCCGCTAACTTCCTTCTCTTCCTCATCATAATTGAATTATATTCTGTGTTATGGCTGACTCTCAGATGTTTAAGGAGCTTTTTGGTGTTGCTACAACATCTCTGTTTTCCCACACACATCAAATATTTGTTGCCGTTTAGCTCCACACGTGATGCTACAGCCTGAGTCAGAGAGATGCTGCTGCCCGGCTACGCTGTGCCATTTAACGTATGACTAAGGCAGGTGGAAGAAAAAGTTGCACCTTCCAATGGGGTAAAATTAAGAGAAAATCCAGATATTATAGTTACTTTCCACTATATACAAGTTTGTGATAGACTTAATTTTTACCCCAAATCAGTAAAATATTGATATTCTAACGTGAAAATTGATTCTAGAATGTTAAACGCTGGTATCGGTGATATCGATATTTTGGCATTGACCTGCACATCACCAGCGAATAATCAACCACCGTCCACTGCGCTACATCTGATGTCTCTTTCTCAGAATGAACATTATCACAATCTCCTTCAATGCCACAAGTTTGTTTTTGTCTGAAACTAATGCTGCAACTCGGAGGTGAACTCTAGACTCTGCGCTGCCCTCTGGTGGATGGATTGTCTAACAACCGCAGTAACATAAGGGGTGCATCATTCTTGTTCAAACCAGATAACGTCACCTGTCAATCACCTGTTTGCATGCAAACTTGTAACCTGGTTAAATCAAGGCATTGATACTGAAAACAGAGAGCAGGACTAAAAAAGAAAAAAGTAGAGCCGTAAAATTAAATCAGTTTTATGATGAAATTTTTGTTTTGGGGGGGATTTTCGTCCATGACACGATGTCTTGTTGGAAAAAGTTTTGAGCTCCGTTTCCTGGTCCCTTATCGTCATTCACATGAAATGATTAAATACAAGGAATTTCAAACAGTTAACTCTTCTCTGCATGTCTATTAGCTACTGTTAGCAAACGGAAGTTTTTATATCTTTCAGCCATGTTAAGACTTATTATTTTACCTTTAACTGATGCTTTTAAAGATAAAACAGTTTAAATTATGTACAAATAATTTACACATACATAAAGGTATAATTAATATATGCAATATTGTTTTTCTATTGTGGGTTTAAATCGGTAAATTCTATTTAAATTTTAAGTGGTATGTGTGAATATATGCTGTCTACATGTTAATGATTAAATCAAAATACTCTTATTTAGTTTTTATTTTGGAAAAAAAAACTAATTATCAAATGTGCAAAAATTTTACTTTCATTCTATTTTATTTGACTTTACTTTGAGTATTTGTTGTGTACTTACATTAAAAATCATTCATTTCCACACTGGAAATAACATTTTTAATAAAGTCTATTTAACCTTCATCTGTTGGTGTTTCAGTACCAGCAGCAGCAGTCGGCTCAGCAAAGGCCGGTAGATGGATCGTACCGCCGTCCGTTTCATACACACCGCACATTTTATATTAAATCTGTGAGCCGAGTGATGGTGGCCCAGCAGAGCCCCATGTCTAGCAACGCCCCTGACATACAACCTGTGCGGGTTCCTAACTAATATTATTTACACATTTTCAGGGTCACAAATTGCGGTCCTCTGGATTTCTTATTTACTCCGTTGACTTCCTCCAGTGTAGAGCAGCAATGACTGGATGGATGGTTCTTGATTAAAATTTTGCCACCAGAAGGCAGCATTTTCCACTAAATACGTCCTGAACTGAAGATGTATAGATGGAAGAGAAGAACAATCTTTTAACAACCTTTAGAAAATTTAGTGTGTTAAAATGAACTTTTAAATATAGATAACAACTATAAGAACAAATTTTAATCTATAATGATCCAATTAATCATTTAAATCACTTGTAGTTTGACCCCTTCAGTTTGTTCCTGTTTCACTGAAGCTGACTAGAAAATATTTATCAACTGGGCTGTTGTCCAGGAGCTTTCCATCCGTCTCATGTTTCATATCAGCAGCCATAAAAACAAACTTCTTTGTAAGTGGGAGACTGGAACCGCCTCCCCCTTGTCTGCACGCGTCTGTCCATCCAATTAATTCCTAACCATGACCAGACTTATCTCATGTGACACAACAGGACGGGGTCGGCCATGATGGATGTGACATTAACAGGAAATGAAGCTGGGGAGATGCAACGCCCCAGTCCAATAGTGGCATTTGTCACTGCCCAGGTCATGCAGATTGGACCAGCCTCGGCCTCTGACTAAGATTAATGATGACGGTGGTCCTGTCTTTGTCTCCATGTGTGGTTTCCTCCATCACTGCAGTCTGAAAACATTCCTGCCTCGTATTATGATGCACATGCATTAACATGCACGCTGCTTCAACACCGACTCCTGTCTGTCAGAAGCTGCAGGAAGATGTTCAGATGTTGGCTTTAATGACAAAGGCTCAGCTTAGGGGAACATGAGGAGCAGATCTGGGTTTGCAATTAAGAAGTAAAGAATGATGCTGAACCCACGTTTTCTCTGACAGATGAGGTAGCCATACCCAGACGGGTAGACGACTGGACCAGCTGGATTAGATATTCAGGGATGCAGCACATCCCCCTGCTCATCCATCTTTCCTGACAAATCCACTTAAATCTGCAGCACACACATCCAGACAGATTGTGGTGTTGGATCAGCATCCTGACACTTCTTCCTTCATCTGCATCTGTGTGCTCATGTTTCTTTGACTTTTGACTTTTTATGACTGGAAATAAACATTTTGATGTGAAAGTGTGTGAAAGTTCTCTGTCTTTGACCCTCAGGCTCTCCCTTAAAAAAATCCTTCTTCCGCTTTAAAACATTTTTTGGTTCCTGGTTGATTATATAATTTCTTTTCCTTTACAGAGAATTCAAATTTATTTACAAATTTTTATTTAAATGCCAGAATGTTAACATAATGTGTCCAATTCTTACACAAAATGTGAATTATTTTCTACTTGATGAATGCAAAGTGGGTTTATTTATTGAAGCAGTTTCAGTCTGGGATATGTCAGTGATAGGCAGAAACACTGTTTCTGATAATTATTACTTTTTCTGCTATTACAATTTCCCCCCCTTCTTTTAAGGATGAAAAATATGAATAAACATATTTTGGTCATTAATCCATGTCCTCATTTAACATAGTGAATTTGAATAAATTTTCATAATTCATTCATTTTTTGTACAGCTTCATGCATTAAGGGTCGCAGGGAAGCTGGAGTTTATCCCAGCAATTACCAGGTGAGAGGCAGGGTACACCTGGACAGGTCGCCAGTCCATTACCAACATAGAGGGACAACCATTCATGCATAAGGGCCTTGCTCAGGGGCCCACAGTGGTTCACTACCGTTGGCACACTGGGGACTTGACCCATGTCATCCCTGGGCCCCCTTCTGTCACCACTATGCTTATCAATGCCCCTGCCTGACCCCCTCATCAAAACTTTTCTAGGCATGCCCCTGCATTTCTAAGTATATATTTTTCTTTCACCTGTCAGCCACCTGGTATTTCTCCTTTGTATTTGTATTTCAGAACCTGTTCATCATTTCCCCTTCGCCACATCCATGACTCCTAAAAGGCTATCCAACATCTACACAGCGCCAATGATTTGGAGAAGACATCCCCTTGTTAGAGCTTGACACCCGCTAGGTATCTCAGCCTAATCCATTTGGCTGTATTATGATCAGCAGGTTTTACAGCTGCCTCACTAGCAAAGATCAGCTAATAATCCTGCAGGTTTTCTCCTCCTCAGCACGAAAACAGTAGAGACAGCGCAGGGACAGAAAAGCTGATCAGCTGATCACCGACAGTCCTGTCATGAGTTAAGGAGCAACAGCAGAGGGAGGAGGCAGCTGTGCAGAAAGGACTTACATGGTTGTAAAAAAGATTTGTATTTGCAAACACCCTGTTCATAGATGCAAAGTATAAAACTGCGTGTGAGACTCTGAAGTTGCAGCGCGAATGTTGCCCATATATCAATTTTAAAGACAGGTGATGACCAAAGTGGTTTAATAAATGAATTGTCCCAAATTGTGGACAATTTCTGTGACAAAATGAATTTGATGAAGTTTGTAACATTATCAGACAAAACTATATGATTCAGTTCAAGTATGAAGCTGCAAAATAAATGAGATAAACTGTTGGCTTTTTTATTTTATTTCTCTCTCTCTCTCTCTCTTTTTCTTTTTTTTTTGTTCGGGAGCTCCCTCGACGTCTCTACCGATCGAGACACCCCTCACACAGATGGAGGGAACTTAAACACACACAGGAGATGTGCTGCCCCCACTCTGCTGCTGCGGCGAGGTGGCGCCGTTCTTTTTATTTAACTTTGACCAGGACGCTCAAACAACACAATGACGCACATAAGTGCAAAGATTGTCTATTAGTGACAGACATCACACTCTAACATAAACCCATGTTATTCAGTCTGAGACTGCAGCAGCAGTGCTTCGGACTGTCTTTCTCTCTGCAAACCACCTCTTTCTCCTCCACCCGGTCGCTCTTTCAGCTGGCCTCCATGCGCAGCTGTAGCCATTTTAACGGTGCTTGGATTCCAGGGTAGCCGCCGTTACTTTAGTAACAGACATACTCGGGCCTTGGTCCATGTTGAAACGTTACTCCTCTTTGAGAGCGGGAAGAATGGGTAGCCATCTGTTCTCTGATTGGATAGTTTGATTTGTCACCATCCAATCAGATAGAAGTGAAAAGATTTGAACAAAATCTCACACGCATTTTTGTGCTTTGCAGCTGTGAATAAGAACTTTATTTTTTCCCATAAAAACAAATCTTTTTAATAACCATGCAAACCCTTTTCTACACATTTGCAAACTTGAATTTTTCAGGCAGATTGTTTTTACAGGCTGACTACTTCATTTACAGATGCAAACTCTGAAATTATGTGCAAACATTCATTTACAACTGAAAAAAGTTCATGACTTAATATTGAACCCATGAATCAGTCTCTGCTGGTGAGATCAGCCCCGTCCCGGGGCACTGCCAGCTGGTACAGGGATAAACAGTCACAGTGGAGGACTACCACCGGGCCTCTCATTTGAAGCTTCACCTAGCACACCACATCAGAAAGTCCTGGCTGGCGAGCTTCAGGGATAGTCCCTCTTTCCACTCAGGGCAGAACACCTGAACCCCTTCCCCAGGAAAGAAATCTCCCCCGTGGCAACGAGTCACAGGCCTACATTCTGCCTGGACCCTGCTTCCCATGCCCGTTTGCAAGTGACCTGGAGTCACTCTTTCATTTCACAAAAATAATCCATCTCTGGCTCTTTGTCGCTGGCTCCAGAGGGAAGCTGACACTAAGTCCACTGGGATGCGCAGGTCATGGCCAGGTAGCAAGGCAGGGGTGTAGCGGCTGGACTCTTTGAGTCCTGTACCATTGTCCAGTATGTCCGGAGAATTACAAGAAAGTGGAGGTCCCAGTCCCAGTGCTGTTGATCTGTCAGGATGGCGAACTGAGTGGCCAAGTTCTGTTCTACCAGCCCATTCCATACCATTCCACTCTTAGGTGCAAGAGGGGTGGTCTGTGTCTTCCTGATGCCCAACTGCTGGCAAATTTAGCTGAACACCTCCATCTTGAAGTTCTTCTCCCGTGAAGTTCCCACTGTGAAGCTCCTAACAAACCCAAAACCAGCAGAACATTTCATTGACCAGTCTTTCAACCATGGTGGCAGCACTCTGGTCAGGAACAGTGTACAGCTCCAGCTACTTTGTGAAGTAGTCCACGGTAACAAGAATGTAGTGTTTTGTCCTCTCAGTGATGGGGAACAGCCCTGGGACATCCACCCCCACTTGCTCCACGGGTGACCCCACCTGGTACTGCTGAAGCGGGGCATCTGTGTGCTGGGTAGGCCCCTGTCTGTGTTATGCAGGCATCACAGCAGTGGATGTGGAGCTCCACGTTTTGGTGGCATCCGGGCCAGTGGAATCAGGACTGGAGCCACTGGAGTGTTTTGGTGACCCTGAAGTGGACCCCCATAGGGCCCTGAACCATCTAGTGCACCTTGCAGGTTGCAACTAGAAGATTTTGCTCTGTCCTGCTGGAACCTGCCACTGACAGTAGAGACCCTGCTGTGGTAGTAGATGTTGGATCACTAGAAATACAGGGCTCTGGTCTCTGGATCCAGGATTACACAGCCTTCCAGTTGGGCCACTGGTCTCCTTACACTCACTGCTAAAATCCAGCAGGACTGGGTCCTGGCTCTGCTCATTCTGCAGCTTCTGAGACCTCCACCAGGTCGTGTGTGGTGTCAGCTGTGGGAGCTGACAGGAGGATCAGGGTTGCTGTTGGTTATGTGCAGGTTATTGTGGAGCTGCTGCAACCCTCTCAGTGGGTGACACACTAGTTCCTCTCTGGTCAGCTGGAGGTGTGGCTGTAGCAGGCAACAACCCCCTATCCCTTCCTGGGAGAGGACTGCCCCAATGCTTTTGTCTCTAGCCTCGGTGTCTCCAAGGAGGGGCCGGTCTGGGTTGGGATAGTGCAAAACAACGGCCTTGACAAGTGCTGCTTGGAGTGTGGAGAAGGCGGTAGCACAGTCCTCGTCTCAGTGGAATGCCTCACTTGTCTGGGTCAGCCAGTGCAGTGGACTGGTGATAGTGGCAAAGTTCTTCATGAACCTCTAGTAGTAGGAAGCAAGCGCCAGGAAGCTCCTCAGCTCCCAAACATCTCACAGCTCTTTCGCCTCATTGAACTTGGCTGAATCTTTAGCCATCTCGGCCGCAGTGACAACATGACACAGGAAGGCGGTCTCCCGTTTGTGGCACTTTCGTGGGTGGAGTCGCAGACTGGACTAGTGAATGTTATTAAACAACTCCTAGATGTTGGTCAAGGAAGCCTTGGTGCTAGCAGCAAGCACCAGGATGTCATCCAGGTAGACAATGCAACAGTGGAATTCAGTGAAATTAGTGAATTCAGTTCAATTCAATCTTTATTTTTAGACTCACAACTTGGTTGGTCCGTATATGAAGTAAAAAATGTAAAACACACACACACACACACACACAGAGAGAAGCCAGAGAGGAAAGTGTATAAATTGCACCTTTAATGGGCTCGACACACGGTACGCGACCAAAGACAGCGACAGGCGAAACTCATAGCAACATTTGTGAAACCGAACACACGAGAGGCGACAAACGACAGCAGTACTGTGCATCGCGCTCTAAGATCACTTTTCTCTAAGAAATTTGATTTGGTTATGATATTAGTGGGGATTTGATGTTTTCAAACCAGTCCCTGACGTGACACAATATGACAGAAGGAGAGTCAGAATATTTTGCAAGAATTAACAGAAATCACGCTGTTTACTGTATAAAAGAAAGACAACCCTGGGTTCATCAAAGTTTACAAAATAGGAAACAGCATCGTGAATGTCATCATGATGGATCTCAAGGCTGATCCAGATAAATCCAGAACCTAAGTTTGGATTAATTCACTATTGCGCCACGTGGCTGCCTTTTATTAAGCTAAAACGATCTATTCTTCCATGTTCGAAGTGTTTGCAGACTGTGCTGTCTAGCCTGCTCTCATTGGTCAGTCCATCAAGCAGCTTGGTGGTTGGCTGTAATGCCAGGTGACAGTGATAAAAATTGAACATTTTCCTATTTTCTTGTGTCGCAAGCATCGTGTGCAAGTCTACATGAACGAGCGCAACATTTCACATACACGAATGTCGCCTGTCGCTTGGCTGGAGGACAGCGATTTTCGCCTCATCACGCAGGTTCCATAGGAAACGAATGGAGAAGGAGCGACGTCGCCTTCCGTGTGTCGAGCCCATTAATCATTTCATTTTAAAAGACAAACACAGGAGTCTCAACTTCCTGTCCGGTTCAACTGCGACCTGCTCGAGAGTGGTGGTAGAGCAGAGTAAAGAATTACATACTTCACAAGGAGTAAGAACTTTGTTCTTGTACTCGTCGTTCTTGTTCTAAATGTTCCCACGTTAACTGTGCTACATTAGTGATGTAAAAGACTATAAAACTTGCTGTACAGCTCTTACAAAAAAACTAAACAAGTAACATCAAGTACTCTCAGCTTGGCTGCAAACTGTGCCATTAGATAAAGCCACATTATGTTTGTCTTAAATAAATTATTTATAAAAAATTATGTTGCAAAGCCCTGCCCCAAAAGATAAAAAAAAAAAATCCTGGAGGAAACCCTGCATTCCCCAGTCAGTTTTCAGACTGAAAACTAACAGATTAAAGCAGCTAAAACACAATGAGGACATTACAACAGGATTTAACTTAAGAAAAAAACATACATGGAGACCCTGAGCAGCTGCAGCGGGAGCCTCACCACTGCATACTGTATTTCATTACAAACACACACACTCACTAAGTTATGTAATCGCAGCGTTCTCGGCTTTACTACTGGATCATAGGCCAGATTTCAGCCCAGAGTACCACACTGAGCACAGAGTGAAGGAGAAAAACTAAATCTATTCCAGCAGTTTGATTTCTGCATGAAAAAGAAGGAGAAAAAAAAGAGAAAAGCGAGGCACTGCTGCAGTGTGTTTGACTTTAATCCAGGCTGACATGCTCATGCAGCCAGTCGCTGTCTACTCTCTGACACACTGCGCATGCGTCTGATCACACACACACACAATCATCTGAACACACACACAGGAAGTGTAAGCTGCAGGCCCAGTCACCACAACTGGTTGGTTGCCATGACAGTCAGCTGGGAATTCACCCAAAGAGATGACAAAGAACTGGATCTGGGTGGGAGGAGGAGGAGCTGGTGTGGGGGTGGTGCTGGGGGTCAGGAAGGAAGAGGAGGAAGAGGAGGAGGAGGAGGAGGAGGAGAACAAGCAAGAAGAGGAAGTAGAGGAGTAGGTGAGAGCTTCATCTGGGAGATGAGAGGGAAATGAAGATCAGTCTCCTCCCCGAGACTACTACTCATTCTGAAACTCTGATCCATTTGATTTCTGTCCAATCAAATTTACTCAACACAGGAAACACCAATTGCACAAATCGCAATTGTACTTTGTCGCGTTTTAGAAACAGCGCTTTTATTTTGTGAAAAACTGGAATGGAAACGCAGCTTGTGTCTGACCGACTTCAATTTTTTAAACACTTAAACCCACATTCTAGATTTACTAGGCTAGATGTCTATACATCCAGCTGTAGTAGTGTGTAATGGGGGTCTGGAGCCTAACCCAAATGCTATGAGCTGAGAGCTACACTCTGGACAGGATGCCAGTCCATCACAGGGTTGGTTAGGACTCACATATCCAATGCAGATGACTGACAGGCATTTGTAGGAAAACAGAAGAGAAACAAAACAGGAATAAACTCTGAACCACGAAGGAGTCAAAATGAACTCACACAGAGCTGCAGAATAAAGAGACTTGAGCTTGTTACATACTACATGAGAGGCTCGAGGCTGCAAGAACATGGAGAAAGTTTGCATTGGTCCGATCAATTCATACTCCACGAGAAGCTTCGTCTGTGACGGGGCAGGTAGAACTGCAGGAGGGATGTCTTTGTTTTTATATGTAATGAACTGGGTTATTTCATATTTACGAGAAACTTTGTCCATGGCAGCGTGGGATTGTGCACGCGGCGGTATCTGTGTCTTTAAATGTGTTGTATACAACTCTTTTTTTTGGATAGCTGTTCACATTATTATATAAAAGTGACTTCATCGCATTTCAGTGTGAACTGTACACGGCCCTAAGGTGACCTGCGTGCATAAAGGAAGATGTGACGTCACACTCAGCACGCCGAATTTACGTAAGTAAATATGGACAATATATATTTTAGCATGTGTGTATCAGTTTTAAAGTTGTCGCGCAATCAGAGCAGGAAAAAACGATGATATAACATTGTTCCTTCCATTGTTTACATTCGGTCTTGCCGTAAACCTTTGGCACAGACTTGTGACGTCTGTCTCACTTTAATGATGTAAAAGTCAGATGAAATGCAACAGAACTGTTCAGACTGAGGTTGCTTTGAAAAGGACTGGATATGAATCCAATTTAGTACCATTTGTGAAAATCGCCTGGACTGGATTTTGAAAAAAAAAAAAATCATATTTGTGCCTGTCAAACTGTAAAATAAAATAAAAAAAAATCAGATATGGGTCACATTTGGGGAAAAAAAAGGTCAGATTTGAGTAACTTTTGCTTGCAGTGTGAACGCTGTGCGATTGAAAGCTGAGGCAGCTGCGCATGTCTGACTCTGAGTCACGGCCAACATACCAGAGGTGCCCCACCCTTTACATTCCACTTCATTATTTTCCTCTCCTCTCTCCTTCCCTATCTCCTCTCCAGTCACACTTTCTTTTACCTCCTTTCCATCCTTTTATTTCTCCCTTCCTGTAGTCTTCACCTCCCACCCTTTCTGCTCTTTCCACTGACTGTCAAGAGTTCACAGGCCCAGCTTCATCCTGCACTCTATGAGCCATGTCTACATATGAGCACACCAAGACAAGAAAAGCAGGTCATAAATGAGAGGAAGACATAACACACAGAAACGGAGGAGTAACTGCTCTTCAAAAATGGAGCCAAGGTCATTCTGACTTCACATATGATGCTGTCGTCAAATTCTACAAAAGGCTCCAAAATGTGCAATTTCTAAAAAAAAACTTTCTATGAAGGAAACATGGTAAAAAGAAGGAATAAACCAGCTATGACAGGATTTTCTAAAGGTCAAAACTTTTAATGCATATGACCCCACAATTAGTCATTACTTCTAAATTTGACTAAAAGCTGTGGGAAATGACGAGTATTCAGTGGTAGAGTCCCTTAGAGTCATATTGAAAACTGAGGATGATTCACTTTCACCCGTTATTTTACAAGCCGCTATAAGGCTTTTGGTCATATATGCTCCTTTTTGCACATTTTGACATAAAAAAAGATTGTAAAATTATGCAAAATTTCCTAAACAGCATGATTGGATCAATGTGAGGAAAGCACTTCTTTAATTTAGCCATAAAGCATAACTGAGGTTAGTCCTCTTCAGCTGAGAATTTGCAGCAATAAAAAGAAGACAGTATGATAAAATTATATCAAAATGTTAAGTTTAACATAAAAAAAGACGTGAACGCTTGCGGCTAACTGGGAGGAAAAGAGCTTCTGTAGGGAAAAAAAAGAAGAAACCGTTGTATGGAATTTTAAAAAAAGAAAAAGAAGAATGTTTTAGACATTTTAACTTGAAATCATGTGTGTGCAAGCATGGGAGTGTGTGTTAGCCTGCCAACTGTGCCTGAAAACAGGCATTCGCCATGTGGGTCGAGGATATCATTCCTGGAGCTGGCTGTAGTGAGTACAAGTGTGTGTGTTGTGCAGCAGTGCAGAGCTAGTGGATGGACTGCAGTGATATTATGATCCTGTAACCGGATACGCTGGTTTCCATTCCTGAGCTGCACATCCACCCCTCCCCCCTCGCCTCCACGTCGGGCTATTTCAGGTTCTGTACATGCACAAAGTATGGACACATGCTACCACGCTGCAGGTAGACGAACGTCGCCCCGTACTGCATGCTTGGTGCATTAATCTCTCCGTTCACGTGTGTGAAGGCGAACGGTAACACACTTGCAGTGCGCAGTCCTGACTGCCCTCCCACTGTTCCCTCGCATTGTAATGCACCCAGCTCTGCACATGAGGACGACACTGTCTAACTTAACCCTGTGTGAGTATTTGTGTGTGCACTTGTCCCTCTCTCGTGCACGCACATACACACAATGTCAAACTAGTGAACACATTCCAGAAAAAACCCAGAGGAAGAGATAGTGCTTTGTAGTGTTTGCTTAACCAGATCCAATATGCTCAATAACAGCTACACTTCCACACACAACTTAAGATACTATTACACAACGACCGGAGCTACAACGTACTGCTACTACTGCTACTACAACCCTGCTCGCAAATACTGGTTTTGTGACATTTCTGAGCACTTGTGCATGTATTAAGGCGTGACCAAATCAGAATTATTCATGCAGTTAACTCTTTGCAAGCATTTTGAGTGTCATTTCCTAGCAAAGGGCAGTACTCAAAAACCTCAAACCCGGGGTGACACTACTGAACCACTCAAGAAATGCTGAAAGAAAAACATGAAATTGTGAATTGTTGTGGATTACACACCAGTGGTTGTTCAATTTGTCAGTCAGGGGTTTAATATATGACATTATCCTGAATGTGAGCTATATTATGACTTAGGGCTAACATGTAAAAAATACAAGCACGTGCAAGACTCAGAATAAGAAAACTCCAACTTCATGCATCACATGATGTATAGTCATGAGCATATCAAAGACCATCAACATAATGGTGACTTATGTCTGAAATACAGAATGCTGTCATCTGAAGCCATTAATGTGATGTAGCTCATGTCTGAAAAGGGCTTCTGTTTCTGTGAGAGAGAAAGAAGGGAGGGAAGATGGTGGAAAAGAGTCCAAACAAGAAAAACCAAACCAATCACACAGCTGGAAATAATGTCTGCATGTGTGCGCTACAAACATGAGCATTTTCCCTCATACTGAACATCATAAACACTCACATGACAG
>JBAGKM010000026.1:140091-150725 GCA_037177155.1 Melanotaenia catherinae | reverse complement strand
CAGACAGTATTTTATATATATATATATATATTTATATATATATATATATATATATATAATATATATATATAATAAAATAGAATTATTCTGTAATCAGTCGAGCCTTCTTCTACTCAAGTTCAACACCCTGCAGTGAGTGTCGGTTGTGCATAATTTTCCTATCGAGAGTTAACAATGCGACACAACTTGCACTTCTTAGAATGCTTGGCTAAAACTGCAAGACTTTTCTTTTTTTTTTTTTTTTTGTACTAAAATATCTGAAGTTACATGCTGAACTTGTGCATCGCTCCCTGTGTACCAGACTGTCTCTGTAGTGACTACGGCATTTAGCCACTCAGCTGGGTTGCTCCGTTTATATCGTGCTTCAATAATCAGCTCAAAAGCCACATTTCTAATCAAAATAACAGGTGCAAATAATGATAAAGTGTTGGCATTAATAACTGTTATTCTCCCGCACTCAAGCTAATTAGAATGCCCCGCATCATCGGTGGCTGCAGTTTAATACACCTGGAGCACCTCTTTGCACCGTTCAATGGATGCTGTTTAGCGCATTAGCTGATGTAAAATCTCGTCCTACGAGACTCCACTTTGAGGACGATGGAGGTTTCCAGTTCTTTGTAAAACTCAGCATTTCGCTGTTGTTTGGTATCAAGGATGGCAGTTCTATTTTTTTCTTTTATATTTTGTAAAAAAAAAAAGATTTCTGTCTCATCCTGCTTCTACTCTACTTAGGATTTTTTCTGTGAAAATCATTTAAAATGTTCTCATTTGTTGCGAGGGATAAAAGGAAACTTCCCTACAAACAATCTGTCTCTCTACATTAACAATGTTTTCTTAAAGTTTTTTCCTTTCAAAGTAAGAGTTACGTGACTAAATAACTTGGGTGAACTCTGTAGCTCTTTCCTACTTCCTGGTTCCTTAACCAATCATATGCGACTCCCCACGGTTGCCAAACAACACAGCCTTTGGTATTTTATGTCGGCAAAGAGCAGCATGCAGGTATGGAAGCTAGTAAAAGAAGCGGACCAGAAATAGTTTCAGAAAAACCTAAAATGCTTCGGCATCCTGCTAAAAAAGCAAACGACCAAAAACAGAGTTAAAAAAGAAGAAGAAGAAAAAAAAAAAAAAAAAAATAAACGGAATAAAACGAGGATCAATACTGTTGAATCTTTTGAAAGATGTAGAAGTCTGAGAGACCAAATTAATTTCAAAACCAATGCAGAGCTGGCAAAGTTTCTCCTCGACAGGTAAACACCAGAATTTTGCTTAAATTAACCGAAAAGTTTATCTTGATTTACAAAGATTTTAGTCTCATTTATTTCTTTGAACTCATTAAATGAATTTGTGTGACTGTGTGGATGTATTAGTGGAGTAAGTTGGTGGCCTGTTAGTTTACAACAACAAATGTAATGATGTTTGGGCCGATTGGATGCTGTGTTTGTCCTCATAAACTTATTAAATGACTATCAAATTAATTTATGATGTGTTTTTATTTTATGCTAACGTAAATCCGTGCATGAAATTAGCGTTAGCATTGCAAAGCATAGCAACTTACTGTGTGTGAATCATCTTCGCTCGTCATCATGATGCTGGCGTCCTCCATAGACTGAATATAAAAGAGCCGTCCTCTCACAAGTGCACAGCTATACCGACTAGTTATAGTTGAACTAGTTTACATGCATACCTTACTACTTCAATAAACTGCTTACTAGTCAGTATGTGCCAACAACTAATTAACTACCAAAGGGTTGCATGTGTTACACATGTCAACAAGTAAAATGCTATTACCAAAACTAGTTAACTAGTTGCAGCACATGTTGACTAGTGTGCACTTTTCTTGAACTGAGAAGATTTAAATGTAAACTAGAGCAATGGAAATGTTAACAAGTGCAAAAAAATGCCAACATGTGAAACAAATGTTTTACTAGTAGCATGAACTTATCCACAAGTGACAAGAGATGAAGAACTAGTTAAAGGATAGGCCTGACATGTAAGAAGCATGTCCAACATGTCATGCCAAGGGATTACATGTTTGTCAAACAGTCTGGCTGGTAGGAGACAACACCCTCCACTTGTTTACTGGTGGGAAACAGACAGGTGTCACTTACAGGGCTGCCGACTGTCACGTATTGGCCATGAGAGTTGACATTTGAGTGGCTTCACATGCTCTCATGCATGCACACCTCAGATTTCCCATGTTGAAGTAGGCAACGTTATACAGCAATGTTATACAGGACAGTACATGGACGTATGATATTACATGCTCCCAGTGGTTCCATCGCAGAGTACGCAGACGTCTCTTCTACACATTGTTCTTCACATGGCCGGCAGCACACATTAATTTACATGCTGGAAATCTGGATTTGGTGAACCTAGAATTACGAGATTCTGGATCAAGGTGATCCATTCCTATGTTGCTTTGAACAACCGGGATCAAAGTAAGCCGGATTATGTGATCTGTTGTCCCATAAAATGGGATTCCCAAATCCAGATAGCTTTAATCTGGATTCAATTTTTTTGAACAACCGGCCCAGGAGGATTGGAGAATCTTGTGATCCTCCACTTCCAGGATAAATGTCTCGTCGCTTATGATGACAGGGAAAAAAAAAACCTAACCGGTTAAACACGTAATTTTTCATGGTTCAGCAGCTCAAATCTGCATGCTTTTATTTTGAAAAAATCCCAGAAGCTTATACACTGCTCCCGTATCTGATTTTCTGTCTGCCCCTATCTGAACTGCGGAAATTGACACATTTTAGCGGAGCGACGCAACACTGCGCTTCTGGGATGCTTCTGATACGCGCTGCGGCGCACCCGGTGGAAACCAAACCACTGACTAAAACAGCCTGGAATAGCAGCAGAAGCATTTACGTGGCACACACACACATCCGGTGTGAAGGAGATGTTCTGACATTCGTGAACTACAAGGTTCCAGTTTTCAGCTGCCACAGGCATCCAGTCAAGGATGAAAGAGGAGTTCAGCTCCATTTCAATTCCCTTTATTGAACTCTAGTTGTAACTGAGTGTGGTCTAAAACAAAGAAAGAATTAATGCAATCAACAACATATCCAAAACAAAAAGTACTAAATAGTTACTGGGTTCAGGGTGGTGGCCTTTCTGTGTGGAGAGAACCCACGCATACCCCGTGTATGCGTGGGTTCTCTCCGGGTTCCCCGGCTTTCTCCCACTGTCCAAAGACATGATGTTAGGTTAACTGATGACTCTAAATTCTCCCTAGGAGTGTGTGCAAGTGTGAATGGTCGTTTGTCCCCTCTGTGTTGACCCTGCGATGGACTGGTGACCTGTCCAGGGTGTACCTGCCTCTCACCTGTTAATGCTGGGATAGGCTCCAGCTTACCTGCGACCCGTAATGGAATAAGCGGTACAGAGAATGAATGAATGTTTTAGCAAGTTGGAAGCACATGTGAATGCTATATAAAGATATATACAATAATACATATTTCTGTGTAATAAGCTAAAGGAAAACATATTTAGATTAAACAAACTCTTAACCAGTTGTTAGTGTTTAGTAGTTTGGTGTACTAAGGTAAGTAAAGGTGAGCTGGCTCCCTCTATGGATTTGAAGGCATCCAACTCATGGGGGACGAGGATATTTTAACACCAACACTTTTCCTGGTGAGGGTACAACACCCGCACTTTACCCACATTTCTTTTATTTTTTTTTACTTTTCACATAGTTTTGAGCAAACGGCACTGTTCCTATAGAAGCTCATTTCTGCAAATTGAAATAAATAAAAAATCTCCTGAGGATCTCATAATTATGAGATGAAAAGTCAAAGGGGGGATTTTTAGCTGGTGGAAGGAGCTGAGGGTAGAGAGAGATCAGCATCCTGATCACCTGGTGGATGAAGCTGTTGCTGAGTCTGGTGGTTCGGGAACAGAGACTCCTATACCTCCTACCAGAGGGCAGGAGGCTGAACAGTTGTGTGCAGGGTAGCATCGCTCACCATTGTGATGGCTTTGAAGATGAGGCAGGTGGTGTACATGTCCTTCAGGGAGGGAGGTGGTGCACCAGTGATCCTTCCAGCTGTATTCACTATGCGCTGCAGGGCTCTCCTGTTGTAGTCGCTGCAGCTCCCGCCCACACAGTGATGCAGCTTGTCATCATGCCTGTTTCATTCTTGTAGAAACTGGTCTAACTGGCCCCAACAGGTAAAGTCTTTGTCTGTCTAATCCTAAGTGTGAATATATCTGTATATCAGTATGAATAGTAGTTGAAATCCAGTTTATTTATAGTTGAAACAGGAGAACCAAATAAATTTGGTCTTAAGCTTATAAAAATTACTTTAATAAAATATTTAGTTTTCAACTGGTATGTACATTAAGCAATACTGATGTAATGTTCAATGTGACTTTGTTCAGCTTTCAGAACAGCACCCAAAGTTATGCACATATAGACGGTGGAAAATTCCTTCAGCCTGGATATAATTAGAGGAGAGTCCTGACTTCATAATCCCATGTTTGCATGTTTATTCTTCTTCATGTCTATTCATGCTGCATTGGTTTATGGCCACTATTTGTTCTTCAAATAATTTTAAGAATAGATTAAACTGCAGCTAAGTCCATCCATCCATCCATTTTCTGCCGCTTATCCGCAGTCAGGTCGCGGGGTCACCTCCCTAACAGGGAAACCTAGACTTCCCCCTCTCCGGACACATTCACCAGCTTGTCCAGGGGGATCCCGAGACGTTCCCAGGCCAGGAGGCCTCCTGACCAGATGCACAAGCCACCTCATCTGGTTCATCTCTCCTCTGCAGCTAAATGATAACTCAAAGCTATTCTTGACAAGTTTTTGGCATAATATTGTAACCTGGTAGAACTGTATCCAGCTTATGTTCTTTTGTGTGCTTTGCTGTGGGTGTGTTTGTGTGGGTGTGGTGAACCAGGTGTTTTCAATCTGCTCAGGGGAGCACTACTCTATTTAAGCAGCAGACACACAATGCTCTGACTCTTTGTGGCCTGGTTAACTGTGTCCAGGTAACTGTACATTGGTGTAACACACGTACTTATTTTATTCTTGTGTTGATTTCATTCAGTTATATTGAGAAATTTCATGGTTATTAACTCTCTTAGTGGCTCGGTGAACTCTGTGTCCAGGAACTTTATTCCTTTTTTTATTAGTGTTTCCTGATCCCTTTTTAAATAAACTTACCTTTTTTAACTTGTTTCTGACCCTGTACATTTTTGCTCACCTCCTACTGTTTAGTCAGAAGAACCTGCGTTACAATGTTAGTAAGGTTTTTGCAAGATACGAGTTAAATTTTTTTTCCATGAAATGATAAAATATCTCAGTTTCAACATCTCATATGTTTGTTTTATTGGGAATACAATATGGGTTAATGACATTAGAAAATAATCGCATTGCAATGCATAAATAAACATAATAAATTTAAGGAACAGATCAAGAAATGACAAATACTTGAATAGCTCCTTAACATAACAAAGGTCCTGGAGTTTCAGAGTTTATGAATGAAATAATGCCCAAATAAGTCCTGTGGATGGCACTGTGGTTCCATGGTGAATACTTTCCTCATCACTATGGTGAACACTAGTCTTCATTGTCAGATCTTCCCTTCAGAACAGAGCACAGCATTCTGGATACAGTCATAATAAACATTTTAAAGGGATTTTATTAATGTTAGCATCTCCTTCATCACATGACCCTCCACTAGTTTATGGTGTCCCTCTTGCTGGCAGTTGCACCTGGAGTGAAAGCCATAAGAAGCTGACTCGGGGCTGTGGCTTCACTGTAATACAGAGCTGAGCTTTACTACAAGTGCTTGAACAGTTCATTGCTGGTGACAGAAAGTTGTCATCCAGAAACCATTTAACCGTTGTTCCTGTCCTTTCTGCCCATCAATTAAATAAATAAACATATGAAAAAATGAAAAATTTGCTGTGGAACCAGATAAACAGAAAGCTTCAGAGTTACTTTTCTTCTATTCCTTTTTGATTGTTTCATTGTACCAAAATGCACAAGCATATTTAGCCAAATGTCAACAGCAACAGATTGTAAATGAGTAACTAAGAAGCCTTGACTGAACACATGTTATTTCCCTACCGTGTTGTATAGAGCAGGATTTTTCCAATTTTTTGAGCCACAACCCCCAAAATAAGATGCATTGGTGTTCATGACCCCCACCCCCACACACCAACTTAGTAATTGATGGTGTCATGTTTCAAATAGGTCATCTTCCTCTAAATCTAAGGCTGGAAAACTGTCAGAAACGCCATAAATAAGGAGGACAAAGCACCCACAGGCCCTAAATTCTTCCACAGAAATAATATCAAATTCAGATTTTTAATTTGGCATGTGTGCTAACTTTGTAGTTTATTCATTATTGTGTTAAAAAAAAGTTAATGAGCTAATTTCAAAGATTTATCCCTTCATTAATGGTTTATTTGATATCCCTGGAAAAAAATCCCAAATTTATCTGATAAATGTAGGCTGCATTTTCTTTTTAATTATCTGGCGACCCTAAAATGATCTTGTCACTGCCATGCTTCTGGGCTCTTGGGCCCTAGGCCCTTTGCTCGGGCCACCATGGATGCAATTACTGTTGCATCAATATATCATCAGTAGGGTAAAACTAGCCTGTCTCACGACAGGCTAAACCCAGCAGGGTCGAAGGCTGTTGTAAATAAATAACAGTAAATAAATAAATGAATCAGATTATCAAGAAAAGCTTGATAATCTGATCATCTCCCCTTGGCAGAGCAAATTTGTTTAGCACGATAAAGCAACCAGACCATCATTCTGCTTGCTAAGATGACAGGTTAAAAAAAAAAGAAAAGAAAATGAAAACCACTGGTGTAGAGCATGTGAAGAATTATCCATCATGTTCAGCAGCTTGTGCAACATTCTTTGGACCGCTTCTCCAGGATCTCCAGATTAGCCCCCAAAACAGAACCAGAACTTCTTGATCATTGTGTTCAGCTTGTTTAACTTCTGGTTCTGTTGCTGCAAAGCTGATTGCAGACATTTATTTTCCTATCTGAGCTTCTTCAGGAAGTAAAGCATGTTCTGTCTATCTTGTTGACGGCCTTTATGTTGCATTTCCAGTCTAGTCTGTTGTACAGCTGAACTCCAAGAATCGACCTGTGGTGAATAAATCACCTCATCTTAAACACGAACCATCTATTTGTTCCATTTGTATGAAACAAAAAAACTGTAACTTGTTTTTTCACCATCTCACAAACTGACTGACCAGTTCTCTGTACTCAGCTTCTTGTCCATCACTGATAGTCCCCACAACCGGGGAGTAATCAGAGTATTTCTGTAGAGGACAGGACTCAGAGGAAGTCGGAGGTGTACAGTGTGAAGAGAAATGGTGAGAGTACAGTCCCTTGTGGTGCTCAATGCCGCTGACCACCATACACACAACCTTTCAGTCTCCCCAACTGCGATTTGTTTGTTAGATAGGTTTTATCAATAAAAGGCTTGTTATGAACCAACTATTTTACTAGACTACTTTCACTCAACCCTTGCTGATTTGACAGGAGGGTGTATATATATATATTTATATATATATCATTATAAATCATTTACTGGTGTATTGTTTTTAAAAAGGTGCAGGTACTATAAGTTTTCTTCTTCCTGCTCCTTTTCAAGCATGGTTGTGCCTTAAGATGTTCTTTTGATTTGTTTTGTATATCTCTGTGTTGCTTGTGTGCTTGTGCATAGCCATGTGAGAAATAAACTGTTAAACTGTAATGGAGCACACTATGGCTTCAAAAATACATTTTATTGAGATGAAGAACGAAAGATTGTGAATTTTAGAGCAACCAGCAGTCAGATAGCTGGACCTGGACAATAGACGGAAACTGTAACACTGAGGCCATCTACAAGAGGGAAGAGAACGAGAACAGGCTCTACTTCATGAGGAAGCTTTGGTGTCAACATCAAGATGTTACTGGAGAGTCAAATCTGCTTTACAGCCATCTGCTGCTGTGTTCTTCTTTGGTAATTACCACATGCCAAGCAAAGTTAGCTCAGCTCTGTATCAAAGTGATCTTATACACATCAAGCTGGTGCCACAGAATCCGACACAGAGTGACAACAGAAACTTAGATTAGTGGCAAGTTCCACAACAACACATGGCCTGGTTTTTTCATTTACTTCCTCACATGCTGGCTTGGACACATCAGCAACAGTTCCAGTCAGCATTATGGACCCCATGCTGCTGCTGTACTTTCATACATGACACTGAAACACAAAGTAAATCACAAAGTGCTTCACAGAAGATTCAAGAAAGAAAAAAATATATATAAAACACAACAACAAAAGCAAATGCATGTTGGGTTTTTTAGCTGCTTTTAACAGATCTCATCTCAAAGAATGTTCCAGAGGGAAGGAGGAACTTTTGCAAAGGCTTGGTCACCTTTAGTCTTTAACCAGCAGACCCTGATCACATGACCACAGGGACCTGCTGAGGATATATGACTGTGAAGGTCTCAGATAAAAGTTGGTGCTTGCTGTATTTCAAAGACTGGACAAACTGATAAAGAAGGTCGGCTCTGTGTTACTACATAGCATACTGATAAAAATGAATAAACAAGTTGTATCCAGTAAGAGACTTCCTCAGCTGCAACAATGAACAGCATACAGGCACATCCCCATCCATATACACTATAAAATGTCACAAGCTGGCTCTACTAAAAGACAAGTAAATTTGTTTTAAAAATCTTTCAGGATTCCTTGTTTTGTCTCTCTTGGGACACAATAAGGAAAATAAAACCACCAAAACAAAAATAACTATAAAACATCTAATGCAAAGACAAATCTTAAACAACAAAACAAGAAACTGTGTGTGTAAAAACGCCAACTAATAAAAGAGCGTGCAGTTGGGTCATACAGTCCCTCATATTAACATGTCTTCACGTTTACACATAATAAACTGTAATGGACAGAGGAAAAGATAAATGTTTGTACCCGTTCCTTCCTGTCTGTGTTATATAGTGTTATACTGGTCACACTGGGCTTATTTTTACAACAGCATTCACAAAATCAGCTGTAATCGACATCTGTGTTATAGAGTTTATATTTGATAAAGTTACATAGATTTACTTTCATAGATCTCCTCTTTCATAACTTTCATAGCAAGCACTAAACATTAGTGAGCCTGACCGTCGTCATTTCCCTGGTGGACAGATCGTTACAGGACAGTAACTACCGTAGAGACTAAATACCGATAGTGCTGACCCACACATGAAGACTTGTTCCGGGTCACGAATCCTTACGTACCTTGGTGTTGTTCCGGAGGATAAATTAAATTTAACAAACACGCTCAGACAAGGCTCTTCTTTCTGAAGAAACTCAGATTTTAATGTGAGCAGAAACCTTCTGTATGTGTTTTATCAGGGACTCTTAGCTAGTGTTACTTTCTATGCTGTGTTGTGTTGGGACACAGCATTTGTGTAGATGACAAAAACAAGATTAACAAGTTGATTGGCATAACCCCTGACTCTTTGGACCTCACACTGGCAAAAATAACTGGTCCAAATTGAAAACAATTTTATTCCTTGAAAACCTCCCTCTACATGATGTTTTTAATCATCTCAAATGCTCTTTTATGAAGTTTTTTGTCATTGTGCATGCATAAGATGTTTGGTGGCAAAGAAATTTTCCCTTTAGGGGATGAATAAAGCTTATAAATCAATCAATCTATCTATCTATCTATCTATCCATCCATCCATCCATCCATCCATCCATCCATCCATCTAAATACGATTAATATTGATGTTCATTCGTACTTGTGAAAAGTAATTCCCCGTTTCCGGCATCTTTTATTCATTGTGTGCCGACTTCTTAGTCAAATAGCTCCTGATGATTAGAGGGAATATGCCCCTATAGGAATTTCAATTAAACCAAGTTTAGGTTCACCTCACTGATTTTAACCCATGAACCTAAATGCAGCAGTAACATATGTGGGAAGCAGGTGGTAGAAAGCCAGGGTGATGGGTTGACAGGAACTGAGTTGTACACTGGGCGTTATGTGGAGCTGTTATACATTCTGATGGCTGTAGGAAGGAATGATCTGTAGTAGCTCCTTCCTGCACTGACGGAGCTGCTCAGAACTACTACAGCAGGACAAATCAGGTGAGTGGTGTTAGCTTGGCCAACATCCATCTGTCTGCCACCTCCTTGATGGAGTCCAGTGAGCAACCCAGGACAGATCCAGCTTTCTTAACCAGTTTGTTAAATCTCTTCCAGCCTCTGTTTGTGCTGCTTCCTCCTCAGCACACAATGGAGTAGAAAGCTGCAGAGGCCATAACGGTGTCATAAAAGGCCCGGAGCACAGCTCCATTTACACCAAAGGATCTCAGCCTATACTCATCAGGTGGAGGCAGCTCTGGTCATTCCTGCATAAGGCGTCTGTGTCACCTGTCCAGTCCAATTGTTTAGAGGGGAGGGGGGTTTGTTCAACACCTAATTCATTAATTTATTCATTCATTCACCAGTCCATAAAACAACCAATGCTGCCCCGGTACTGCTGCTCGTTCCCCTCTGTCACACAGCCAGCAATGGCAAAAGACCTGTATCCATGGCAACCAAACACCCCCAGAGCAGTCAGCAGTGCTGTGCAAGTTCATGGTTCTCATGAACACCTTTA
>JBAGKM010000026.1:121976-138060 GCA_037177155.1 Melanotaenia catherinae | reverse complement strand
TCCAGACCTTTCACCAGTACACAACATCTGGAGCATCATGGAAGCAGAAACCCAGCAACCAAGGTCCAGGACTGTAGGATACTGTGGGGGCGTTTCAATGAAATATTATATTATTTGTTGGGACTTTATTGAAACACTTTCAGATTAAAGTGAGTTTCTCCCTACTGTAAAGGGAATCCGTGTTAACAGGTGATTTTTAGAAACAGCGTCATTAAACTAAATGAGAAGTATTTTTTTAAACAACAATGTTCAGAGCTATATTTTGAGAGGGACCTAATAATGACAACCAGACAGCAGGGTGATGCTGCTGTTTGCTGGTGGTGAGTAATAGCTAGTTTTCTCAGGATGAGCCGGCAGATTTTACAGTCTCTGGTCGACTTTACGTTACGTGTCGGGATCATGGGAGAAATCCTGAGTGCTGCTGAGAAGCAGCCGGCACGGCAAGAACATGCTAAGTGCCTCGTGTTGCCTATGTTGTGCTGCAGCAAATCTGATTCTGACTCCAACTGATGGGACTTCCAAGGATCTGCTGCTAACATAGTGGTGCAAGATACCACATGGGGCCCTCAGTGGGCTGGGAGAGACTGAACCCCTCATTAGGGGAATGTTCATGAATTTTAAAGCTGTTTAAAGATTTCAGCCAAGAACAAGGTTGTTAACCAAACACATTCAATTTAATTCTGCTTTATTTATACAGCACAAAGCTTTTTTGCAGACACAGTTCAATTAAATCCAATTCTGTATAGTTCGATTATAATCAATACATAAATACAATGCATTATGTGATCCACATCCGTTCAGTTTGTAACTGTGTGCATATAAACAGGTTTGTTAAACAATGACCTAACTAACGAAAACCTCCATCAGAACCAGGACCAGAAGGTAAAACATCTATCAGAATAAAAACTGTCAGTTACTTGATCATACTGCTGACAGAGCCTGGATTTGTTTCTGAACCATAACAAATTAACAAAATACCAATTTTACCATCAAAGGGATGTTTATCTACATAGAACTAGATGATTGTGGGTGTATTTCTAACATATATTTGGTGTAAACTAGCCTTCACTTAGGTAAAGTTCAGATGTCCCAAGTGTCAGTGAATGCAGCATGCAATACACTTCTATATGTTGTTAATCTACACTGAAAAATATTATTGGCTGTTTTTGCACATCTAACATCTGAGGATCACTTAATTTGTAATAATCAGCTAAATATTTAGGCCTTAATAAAACCTTAATTTGTGCTCCCCTTTTCCTGATCCGTGCGTGGCCCCCTCATCAAAACTTTTCTAGACCCGCCCCTGCATATAAATCCTTTTACCTGTCAACCACCTGGTTAGAGAAGGTCCTGCTCCAATTCCTATTTCAGACCATATTCATAATTTCCCTTCACTGCATTCATTGCTCCCAAAAGATCAACCTGCCTATCCAACATCTGCACAGCACCGATGTAGAGAAAGCATCTTCTCTACACTCGCTAGATATCTGACCTGATCCATCTGGCTGTCTTATGACCAGCAGATTTTACAGCAGTGTCACCAGCAAACCTCGGTTAGTAATGAAGATAAATGCAAACAGAAGGCTATCTAATGAAAGCTGCTAGTTTTCTCCTCCTCACGTGCTGAACGATGAAAAGAGAGACGAGCAGGGACAGAAAAGCTGATCAGGGTGGAGGCGCGCTGAGATGCAGAGCAACTGTGTGAGGTTTGCGCAAAAGTTTTAAAAGGATAAAAACACCCACATCCCCCACGGGACGCCCTTAAAATGGAGCCCCCATACCTGGAGTCACCATGGCAACCGCAGACAAAAAGCTGCCAGTTATTTCACCTCAGTGGAGCAAGTGGTTCTCAAGCAGCAGTGTGCAGGAATACGAAGAGGAACTCTGGGAAAAAGGAAAGACTACTGCTGCTAAGCAGAGAGATGCATCATGGAAGAGAACTGCTGCCTTGCTGAATCCACTGGTCCACTTACTGGTTATTTAACTTTATTATAACTGTAGCAAGTGCTTTAAACTTTTGGTGGATATAATAAAATCTGTTTTATTTTGGTGCAGTCCCACTGTGGAAAATCATACCTGGAGAAAACTGAAGATGAAAAATAAATCTTTCAGAAGGATAAGGTATATTGTTTTTGGCCGGTTTTGTACAACTATTTTACACTATTCAGTAGTTAATTCAAAATCTAGTAATGTACACTCCCAAGAAATATTTTTAACACATACACTAAATGTCCTCTCATCCAATATCCTGATTTATATTTCAGTTCAGTACTCACACACCAGAGGCGGAGCTAGACTTTAATATAAAGGGGGTCCAGAGGGTGGGCAAGACTTTATCATGGAGGTAGTATAGTAATAAAGGAAATGATTGTGTTCCTCTGTCCAACACTGTTCTGATAACTGTGGTCACATTAGAGAGACATCTTTACATTAATAATCTAAATTATCAAGTGGAAATATTTACAAGTGTATAAAACTTCATAGAAGGTAAGCTGGTTGTTCTGGGTGCAGAGTATGGAGCTTGATGTGGTAGCAGGGGAATCAGTTCTGGTTTTAACTACTGTCTGCTGGTGGTGGTAGACTGGGTCAGAAGTCAGAAATATCTCCCTATAGCTTCATTCTTTTATCTCCCTCTACAAAACCAGACTGGTTCCAGGATCTAGTTCTCCACATTTTAATGCAGTAGCTACTTTAAAACCAACTGGCAGCCTTGCTAGCCTCCTGTTTAAATGAAACTGAATGATGTAGTGCTAGCTTAGTTAGCACTAAGTAACGTGGATACTGAGATTCTCTTTAAGCATCTTTATAGTTTATTTTCAGCTCCAAAGTGAAAATCCTGACTGAGTTGACATGTAGTCCCTAAATACATCCACTAAAAACTAAATATGACCTGGTTTCCCCACATTATTGTAAAACTAATCTAGTGCTAACATGAACTAGATTAGCACTGCTATACAGCTTCATGCTAACATCAAGTTAATAGCCTTTAGAGGTGTTGCTAGACATAGGGCTCTGCAGGGACACAGGCTCCCCATTACTCAGATCACATCTGTAATAATAAAGGCCTGCTATGTTTAAGCAGCGTTATGCTCCACCTACGTCCCTTTGTTAACCCAACTGTCATGGTTGCTTCCAAAAAGCTGCTGCTGAAACTAATAATAATATAAATAACAAAAATATTATGGTTGTAAGACTTTGTGAAAAAAGAAAATCCTCCTTTTGTGTTGTCAAACAAAAGAGAACAGAAAAGTATGATTATAAGTGATTGTTGGAAATCTGCTCCAACAATTATGTTGGATTTTATTCTGCAGTGAATGTCGCTGAGTCATGTTTTGCATTGAACCTACTGTCTGACTGTCTACACTTGATCTTAAAATATGCAGGATGAACACTTTTCTAGTGGAGGGTACTACCGGAAACTTTATTTTCTAGTTGATGTATTGGATTAGGTAATTAAGCAATTATCACATTATTATCATTATTATAAAACAGCCCCTTTTTAAGTTATTATAGTTTATTACAAGACATTAAATCTGACTCACATGCACCAACAGTAAATCAAAATAATCAGACTCCGACTTATTCATCCTTCGTTATGTTTCATTTGATCAGTTGTAAACCAAGATTACTTGGCATTAACATGATAGCTTTTTAGGTCTGTTGCCTTCAGTTTTTCAGGTAGAGCAAAGACAGTGGGATCTTTCCAATCCTGGGATTATAAGGAATCCATTGATACTAAATATGTCACAGTTGATCAATGGGAAAGGGATACATATTGACACAAAGCAAACCTGTTTTTACTGTGGCTTCTCAGAGTCAAATGATTGGCTCTGATATATTTCTGATAGTAATAAATTGGTGTGTCCCTAAATGGATCCCAACATGCTGCTGATATCAACTCAAGCCATGTTGGTCCAGGTGAGCTGATCACCTCTTCTCAAAGAAGTCAGGAGCTGCTGCTCGCTTCATTTTCTCTCCTTTTCTTCTCTGGTAGCCTGATTTTCCTTCATGGGGAACAACTGTATCTTCTCCTGTGGCAGTCCATTATAGGCTACTGGCAGGATACGCAACTCAGGTGAAACAGCCAGTGCAGGTGTGGACTAAACCATTGTGCAACATTTTAAAGGGGTGAGAGGACCTTCTGAGGTCATCCAGAATGATTCCAAAGTGGGAATTTACAGTAAATTGGACCTTGTATTTCCATAACACTGCATTTTATTTTAAATTCACATACTAGTTGAAGATAACGGTCTTCTGTCCTTGTTACTGGTGACCAGAGGGTAACAATTCCTCACAGTCACAAAGAGAGTTGGACCCAAGTAAAAAAGGTTATCCAGCAAGGTAGGTTTAACAGATTTAATAAGGGTTGACAATCCAGCACTGAATGAAGATCAGCCCGAGGTTTATAAGCAGGTGAGGTACAATAAACTGATTCCACTCAGCTGTGCTGGTTAACCACAGGACACGCCTCCTCCAGGGGAAGACGGCACAATCCACACAAGGGAGAGGGGAAGAGGAGCATGAGAGGAAAAATCACAGCAGAGCTGGATAGTTAACTCCTGAGATTACACCGGGGCACAGACCTGCTTTACCGGGACATGTGCCCTGATAAAAGAGGTCTAACGACGCCTATGTAGCCGTACAATAACATCAGTAGTTGTACTTGCACAGGGACCAAACCTTTTCTAGTAATAATTACTTTAAAAATCATATTTTTCAAATCCTAAATTTTTAAAAGGTGACTAATTAGAAACCACTTCAAAATTGACTTCAAACTGAAGTAGTGATACTTGTGATTAATGCTCGTCTTTTTTTGTCCTCTGCCTCCAGTGACCTTTTCTTTCTAAGATGCTGGAGTAAGTGGTTTTACGACAGCTTCAGGCATTTTTACATGATCATGGGATTGATGACGTATTCCAGTTTGGTTTTAAAGCCCTTCACGGCACAGAATCTGTGTTATTAAAGGTTTTTAACGATCTCTTACTTTTTACTGACTCTCAGTGTTGCTTTCAGCACTGTTGATCATGGCATTTTAATTTCTCACCTTGAATAAAGTATTGGAATCAAGGGAACTGTTCAAGTCTTATCTCATTGTAAATGCATTCTGTAAATATTGGCTCATTTTCCACGTCCTCAGCCCTCCGCACTTGTGGGTTTTCCCAGGGGTCCATTCTCGGCCCAACTGTATTCTCTCTTTATATGCTTCCTCTGGGTTCTGTCCTCAAAATTATAGTATTTCTTCATCTTGCTACACAGATGATACTCAGATATACACTTCTGTGAAGCAAATTTTAATAAATAGTGATTTTAACATACACACTGAGAACAGTTCTGATTCTTTTGCGAAGGTGTTTTTAAATTTTTTTAAACTGTCTAGATTTTAAACAACATGTCACACAGCCTACTCACAACAAGAGGACACACACAACACACAGTCCCTGCTTATGAACAGTGGTGGGATGTCTGTTTTTTTATTCTAAAGTCTCTGATCAGCTCCTTGGTCTTTGATGTTTTAATAGCAAGTTGTTCTCTGCACCACCCAGTCAGCTGTTCCACCTCAGCCCTGTATGTAGACTCATCCCTCCCAGAGATGAGCCCTGCAACTGTGGTGTCGCCGGTGAACTTGAGGATGGTGTTACTGTGATGTGCAGAGGCATAGTAGGATGTGTGGAGGGTATAGAGCATCAGCATGCAGCCCTGAGGGAGCTGGTGCTGATGCTGATGGATGCTCTCCCACTCTAACCCTCTGACTGCAGTCTGACAGGAAGCTGGTGATCCACATGCAGGTGGAATGTTGAAGGCCAAGGTCCCCCAGTTTACCCACCAGTTTGTGAGGGAAGATGGTGTTGAACACCGAGCTGGTATCCACAAAGAGCATCCGTGTGTAGTTCCCCCGCTGCTCCAGGTGGAGTGCTGTGGCTACAGCTTCCTCCGTCCATCTGTTCGCGCTGTAGGTAAACTGGTGAGGGTTGAGACTTTTGGGGAGCAGTGAGGTGATGTGACCCCTTACCAGCTTCTCAAAGCACTTCATCACCACCAGAGTGAGAGGTACTGAGCGGTAGTCATTGAAGCTGGAGATGTGTTGCTTCTTAGGCAGGGGGACAATGGTGGAGGACTTCAGGCAGGGTGGAACGATGGACTGAGACAGGGACTGGTTGAAGATCTTAGTAAGAACTCCAGCCAGTTGGTCAACACAGTCCCTCAGCATCCGTTCAGGGACACCATCAGATCCAGTAGCCTTCCATGGGTTGACACCAGGCCAGCAGCGTTTGCCTCATGTCGTGCTCTGTTAATGTGAGGTTGAAGCTGGTCTGGATCGCAGGGTGTGGTGTAGGTGCCTCCGGAGAGTCTGCCTCGAGTCAGGCAATGAAGCTGTTCAGCTCCTCTCCTCTGCTCCTCCTTCAGCAGCTCTGATGTTGGCCTTGTAGTTCGTGAGGTGCTGCCTGCTGTTGTTGAGTCTCCTCCTGTAGTCCGTCTTGGCCTCTCTGATGCCTCATTCAGGATGGCTCTGGCTGTTCACATCAGTGAGGACCTCACCTGGACTCATCACACTGACTTTATTACAAAGTCAGCCAGACAGAGCTCTTCTTCCTCCGCAGGCTACGGAGGCTCAACATGGACTCAAGGATACTCTGCAACTTTTATAGCTGCACCATAGAGAGCATCCTGACTGGCTGCATCACCGCCTGGTACAGCAGCTGCACCGCCCTCCACCGCAAGGCTCTACAGAGGGTGGTGAAAACTGCTCAGCACATCACCGGGACGGTCCTGCCTTCCATGGAGGACCTCTACACCCAGCGGTGTAGGAGGGAGGCCACCAAGATCATTAGGACCCCGGCCACCCCAGTCACTAACTGTTTTGTCTGCTACCGTCTGGCCGACGGTTTGGCAGCATTCAAGCCCGTCCCACCAGCTCAGGGACGGCTTCATACCGCAGGACACAAGACTTCTAAATGCTGTCAGCAGCAACGCCGCCTTTAAATAACATCTTCTTATTGCTTATTATATATTTTACTGTCGAACTTATTTGTAGTATTCTTACTTTTTGTGTTCGACTATTTTCATCTGGTTTATATTCTTTTAGTTTTGTTAGGAGAATCTGAGATCTAAGAATTTCTCTGCCAATGATTATTGATGTAACTGTTGTGCAATGACAATAAATTCATTCATTCATTCATTCATTCCTTTTGTTTTAAACTCATGATGGAATCTGTGGCCTGTGCCACACATTGGTCTGTGTGGGAAACCCTGTGTATAACATATAATATCATATAAAAAGGCTTCAACTTGACTTTACATCTTTGAGTCAGCTTGTCTTTTATCATCAGCTTCCTGCTGATCTGTTACCACGTTTCCTTCGGTGAACTCTGGTGCACTTGACCTCCCCGTCTACTTTATCAGGTCCACCTTCGAGTACCGGGTCGGACACCCGCATTCCTCCAGAACTGCCTCATTTCTTGGTGTGATAGATCAGAGATGTTAGAATCCTTCCTCAAAGGTTTTCTCCATATTGACATGACAGCATCACACAGTTGCTGCAGGTTTGTCGGCTGCATCCATGAGGAGCGGTGTCTTCACCACGTCTATATGCCCAAATGCATTGAGATGCTGCCCTGTGATTGGCTGATTAGACATTTGCGTTAAGTAGTTAAGGAAGTACAACAGGTGGAGCTGATAATGTGGACAGTGAATGCAGCTGATCGGTTTACATTATTTCATGAAGCTGTTTTTATAAAAATCATTAAAGTGTATCCATAAATTCTTCAAACACCGCTGCTCTTTCACTTCTCTAGCCAAAGAAGAAGAATATTTCCCATGATGCCGTTGGTACAAGGTTTGGCCAGGTGCACATGCAGAAGCAGGATCTGTCTGAAGTTGTAAACACGGAAGATGAAGGGTTTGAGGAAGAGGAAGAGCGAAGTGGTTGCTGAAGAGCAGAGGGGGGGTTAGTGTTAGGGTCTGGTCTCCAAAACCGCCAAATCAGAGCTGAAGCAGTTTCCTGATGCAGTCATGTGACGTTTTCCATCACTGTTTGAGGTCTCAGATAAAAGATCATTTATTTGTTAGATTCAATATAGTTTTTTATCTAGTAAAATGTAAAAAGATACTTTAAAATGAATAAAACTATAAACCTATAGTTTTTCCTTTTTTTCCTTCATTCTTCAACAGTCGCTCATCATTGTTAATATGAGTCAGCGCTTCTCTTCAGAAGGTATATGAACACGGTGGAAGATCAGGAAGATGAGTCTGATGATGGTTTTCTGTTAAGCTGTTAAATAAAACCTGGACGTTGGCCAGAGCAGAGGACCCGTATCTTCAGTGTGTAAAAGCTTTGAGGTGCGTTTAGGGTCCGGATGCTGCTGCAGGAGGTCTGAAGATCCACCGCTGCTGTTTGCTCCTTGTTTGCTGTGGTCATGTTCAGTTTAAGCTGCTGCCACGTTGTCATGGTTACCAGCATATCACACCTACCCGAGAGTCTGAGGGTTATGTGGAGAACCTGATGAAGAGGAGGGCTTGATGAAGAGGAGAACCTGATGAAGAGGAGGGCGTGATGAAGAGGAGGGCTTGATGAAGAGGAGAACATGATGAAGAGGAGGGCGTGATGAAGTGCTGCTTCTCCTGCAGACTTTCAGCTGTGTTTCAGAGCTTTGATGCAGCGGCTGAATCAGGGCGTCCAATGAGCTGCAGGAAGCCGCGTGGCCCCGCCCACATCCCTGCGTTGTGTTTATAATAGTGCAGCAGCAGCTTTTTGACGGTTCCATATGCTGCACCTGAAGAAGCTGAACTCCACCTGATGGATGCAGCTTCACCCTGACTGGAAGTCGTTCTGTCTGATAATAAAAACCGCAGCTCATTATTAATTAAATGTTGATTTAAATTATTATCAAACTGACTGATAATGACGGAGGAGAGGAGCGTGATGGAGGGAGAGGCAGCCGGCTCGGAGGGGAGGAGAAGAAGAAGAATAGAGACTGCAAAGTAAATCAAAGGTAAATCTGGTAGCAATGTCTCCTCAGTTGGATGTTTTTTACATTTTTTTTTAACAGGAATTTGGAAAATCAGACGGATTTCAGCTTCAACAATTTATTTCAAAATATGGCTGTCCCACCTAAAGACTGCAGTAATCAGTAATCAGTCATGACCCATACCGAGGGAGAACTGCAGGAAAAAAGGATGTTCTTTTGCTGTCTACTGCCAGAACCCGTTCAAATCCAATCTTTTGAGGGCTTCATGAACCGTGACCGCGTGTCGGCGAGTTCAGGGAGTGTCGTAAGTCTCTTATTAACCCAATAAAAGTGTATCTAGACAGGATCAAATGCTGTGTCTTTAACTTGAATATGAGCTGTTTTATTTCAGGCTTGATCCTCTGGTTTGAACTCATTGAAATGTCCCGTGTAACAGCTAAAGGTCAGAGAGCCTCTCAGTGTGTCCGAGCTTGTGAAGTTCATTAAAACCTTCCGATGCGAGACGCTGAGGAACATAAATGATGAGGTCATAGTTTCTCCGCTGACCGCCGCTCACCACGGCTGCAGACCTACAAAGCCTTGATCTGCTTGGCACTTCTGTTCTTGGGAGGAATGAGCTCAACCTTGAAGGGGATGAAGAACTCTAAAATGGCTTTAGCGTCTTTCAAGTCCAGAGAATATTCCTGAGCGATGTTTTCAGGCGTCCACGTCTGCGGCTGGTGTTGGTAACTGCCAAGGGCCTTGACGGCCTCAGCGATGGTCAGTTTGCCTTTGGGGACGTCCGTGAGCTCCATCATGCTGCCTGGAAAACTAACCCTGAGGGGCCTGCGCTCCACTTTGTTCCTCACAGCTGGTTGCTTCGATGCCTGCAAGAAAACCCAAAAAGAAGAAGCAGATCAGCAGAAATCTGCTGTTTTTATTAAAACAGAGAAAAACAAGAAGAACCAGTAATAATTTATAGCTTCTTGTTCACCGAATGAGGAAGAAGGTGTAGTCGAACATGGTCCAAGAGTCAGGCCAGAGTAAAAAGCATCATCTAAAAGCGTAGACTGTATTTAAAAGATATATAATCTCTTCTCTATTTTTGACCTGGATATCTATTAAGTGTGTTTTGTATATATTATTTTGCATCTGACTCTTTTCTAGTTGTCATTCCATGATGCTGCTGTAACACTGAAATTTCCCAGTCTGGGATTAATAAAATATGTCTGATTCTGATACAAATAAAAATAAAATATTAATAAAGAACTCAATTCTAAGTATTAAAGCTTCTGATTTAGTTTATTTTTGCTGAATGTTACTGGACACGGGGATCACATGCAGCACAGATTCCTGAGTAGAAAAGTTTTATGGTGACATGGCAGTGATACAGGATGAGGAATGTTTGATTCTTCACAGAGACACAAAGAAAAATAACACAAAAGATTAGGATTTTTATTTTAGTAACATTTTTATTAGAATATTTCTGAATGCCAGTGAAAAAATTGGCATGCATTTTGTCACCAGTTGCCATGGTGAATTCCAGCTGCTGGTAAAATACATCACTGGCTGCTTGTCTGTTAAGTGTGTTTTGTATATATTACTTTTGCATCATGCATTTTGTCACCAGTTGCCATGGTGAATTCTTGGTATCATCTTCTCTTTGTTTCGTTTTTCTGATTGAAGGGTGAAGCAAAGCTCAACTGATGCTAGCCTGCTTCTTGCTTCCTGTTGGGACAAAGCCCTGAAAACCCTTTTCATGGATGTAGCTTTAGTTGTGTGTTGATGATTAATGCCCCCCTCCTTTTTTCCTGGGGGGCGGGTGTATGTCTTTTATTCATGGAAACTTGACATGTTTTGCTTCTTTCTGTGCTCTACTGTCTGTTCTGATGTGATTGTGATCTTTACAGGTCTGATGTGGTTTACTTATTACTTGTGATGGGGGGTAAAGGTGTCTTCCTTCTTATTTTCACAGGTCTTTGTTCAGCAGTGTTGTTCTCTGTGAACAATCTCATTTCATGTTTAGTTACTTCCGGTGGTCTTGACCTGAGAGGCGGGTGTAACTGCACATTTTCTGTGATGGGCTGTAGACCTAAGATCTTTGTTGTGATCTTGGCTCTGTTTCTGCCTCCATTTTTCATATTAAATAAACCAGTTTCTGGTCCAGGTTCAGCTGGGGGGTGTGGCCTTAGAGGCAACACATCATCCTTCTTCGGCAGTGAAGGCATCCACTTTTTCATCAACGATTCTTTTATTCTTGCAGTTACTTTGGGGGAACTAAAGCTGAGAGGCTGAAGTGGTTTATGCTGATCACTTGTGATGGGGTGTAAATGTGGTTTCCTTGTTTTTATAAAAGGTCTGTGTTCAGCAGTTTTATTATCTGTGAACAATCTCATTTCATGTCCAGTTACTTCTGGTGGTCTTGACCTGAGAGGCGGGTGTAACTGCACATCACCTGCGGTGGGGGGTAAAGGGATCTTCTTTGTCCTCATCTCAGGTGTTGGTTTGACTTCGGTTATTTTCTCGAAGGAACTAGTTCCAGGTCTAGTTACTTCTGGGGGGTGGGGCCTTAGAGGTGGATGTGGTATAAGCTCATCCGGTGTGAGCAGCACGTTTTCTGTGCTGGGCTGCAGACCTAAGGTCTTTGTTGTGATCTTGGCTCTGTTTCTGCCTCCGTTTCTCTCTTTAAACAAACCAGTTTCTGGTCTAGGTTCAGCTGGGGGGTGGGGCCTTAGAGGCGGATGTGGTATAAGCTCATCCGGTGTGAGCGGCACGTTTTCTGTGCTAGGCTGCAGACCTAAGGTCTTTGTTGTTATCTTGGCTCTGTTTCTGCCTCCGTTTCTCTCTTTAAACAAACCAGTTTCTGGTCTAGGTTCAGCTGGGGGGTGTGGCCTTAGAGGCGGATGTGGTGTAAGTTCTGGCGTGAGCGGCACATTATCTGTGATGGGGGGTAAAAGTCCATTCTTTGTTGTGATCTTGGCACTTGTTTCAGCACTAACTGGACCTGCACTACTTGTACATCCAGCAGAGGATCTAGGGTAAGTGGTGAAAGCGGTGAGGAAATCATCTGAAGAGACGTTCCAGAATGCTTCTAATTTTCTCCGATAATCGACTCCCATTGTATTGTCTACCATCTCTAGAAAGGTCTTGTCATACTCAAGTTCTAGTTCCACTGCTTGCTTTACATCACATGTGCTAGAATGAGCAGTATACTTGCTTATTATGTAAGATGGTGTGGAATTTTTTAAGTGAATTTCATATAGTAATTCATGTATCGAATTATAACGAACTTCTTCCTTTGGCTTTTCTGCTATTTCCTCGTCTTCGTCTTCCTCTTCATCTTTGTCTTCGTCTTCGGAGTCCTCCATCACTTGGACGTCTTGTATTTGAGTATTGGACTCCCATCTGTCTTTTCCAAAGGAGCCAACAAATTGACCAGTGCTTGTCCATAATTTGACATTGCAGTCCAACCCTGCTGTAATCACGTTCTCACAAGCAGGATCACAGAGAACCGTGACCAGCTCAGAAGGACTAGCCTGCCAAGTCTTCAGCAGCGGAGGTGGACACAGCGTCCTCTGTCTTTTACATATAAAATCCTGAATATCCCACAGACAAACCCTTCCTGTACTGTCACCAGTCACCAGCGTTTTGCCAGTTCTGTCAGTGGACATTGATATGATAATGTCATCATTACTTTGTACCGCCTTGAACTTTCCCATCACCCCATGTCTGCCAATCGTTGACCAAGCAAGGATGTCGCCTCTTTCTGCAGTCAACATTATATCTTCATTACTTAAAACATCCCTGTTCTTCAGATATAAAACAACGGGACATACCTTCTTACTTCGCCTCTTTGTAGACTTACATTCAGACATTTCCTTCAGCATCTGAGCAGAGAGAACACCTGACGTCCCTCTGTCATTCAGAGATTTCTGAATGGGTGTTTGTGGGTTGTTGTAGACATTGAGACATGCTCCAGCTAATGTTTTCAAATCCCAGAGGACCACATTTCCATCACTAGACGCAGAAATTAGCATTTCTTCGTGGAATTCAAGGGAACAAATATCATTTAATGAATCATGCTTTAAAAAATAGCAATTTTTATCTGTTGAATCTAGCATGAAGATTACGTTGGAGTCCTTAGTTGAAACAAACAGGTGGTCTTTGCTGCAGACAATGCTTCTGGCTTCCTTTGGAATTTTAACAGGATGCACAGCAAGCTCTATCCCGAGGACAAAGTTCCAAAATCGCACTTTTCCATCATGAGAAATTGTGATTAATTGACGTTGTGCTTGATTAAAGGCAATGGCGGTGTGTCCCACAGAGTTCTCTGGAGAGACCCTGAACTCCATAACTGCCTTTCCTGTGACGATATCCCACACTGTCAGCACACCATCCAGAGAAACAGAGATAACTTCTTTGTAAATACTGTGATAAAGTGCACTGCACACGGGCATGTTGTGGGATCTCAGTGCCTTGTAAAAACGCTTCGTCCCCCTTCCGAAACATCGCACTATTTCTGAGTTTGCCATGAACAACTCATTGTTGTGTATATTGTAGCATACGCTGGAAATCGGGGCCATCTTGATGTTATTAACAAAGAAACTCTGTATGCAGGTCCACGTTGTTTCAGACCATATTCTGACATTTAGGTCGGTAGATATGCTGATTAAGAAAAACTCCACTGGATTATAGAGTACATGTGTGATGGCTTCCTTGTGTCCTTTTAATGTCTGGCAGCAGGATGACGTTTGGTGGGGAAACCAGACTCGTAAAAGACCATCTTCGCCCCCAGTCACAAGAAACTCTGACTTTAGGCAGAATTCAGCACAGACAAAGAACTTGCCAGATGCCTTGCTCTTAAAGACATTTGTGGAGAGTTTGTGCTTTTTTGACACGCTGTCAAAGGAAAACTTGGCAAGAACCATAGATTCAAAAGACGCAGGACAAACAGTAAATGATTGGATACTTGGAAAGTATCGTATCTGACTACACATGTCACGTGAAAAAACTGAAATCCTTAGAGAAGAAAAGTCTTGGGATTGAGTTTGCAGCAGGTCTGAAACATATGCAGTTGGATAGTCCAATACGTTGTCAAACAAGGTTTCATTAAAGAGGCCATTTTTCAATATGTCTTTTGATATGAAGACGGTGACATATCCATTTGAATGACCCAAGAAAAGCCTTGCTTCTTTGTCATAACTCCAGTAATCCATGGTTACGATTCTGCTCTTGTCCGCAAACAAACCGTATTTTATTTTAAAAACGTTAGGGCTGTACTTACATTGGTAAAAAAGCAGTTCCCGGTCATCTACAGAAACTGCCAGCTGTTGGAGCTCTTTGATGTAAACTGCGTCATTAACATGGAGTTTTCTTCTGTGATTAAACTTGGGTGTTACTTTTTCTCTCTCATACAAAGGTATTGTGTAAGAGGTCTTAAAATTGTTAGTGCTGTAATTTAGGACACCGTCTGAGGTGATGGTAAGGTACAGACACTTCACGTAAGGCCGCATTTCTTCAGACGAGTCCTCCAGATCTTCTGAAAGAAGGCAAATCATTTTGGCAAATACCCTTCTGGTAGAAATTGCCATTATTTTAGCAGGTTTGGGGAAAACTTCAGTCCTAATGCCCATTAAAACACTTTGACCTGAGCTTGATAAGAAATCAATAAATTCCTTAATGTCCACTGTTCCATCACAGTTGGTGTCAACTTTCATATAAATAATTTGTATCTCCTCTGGTTTAACAGCTGGGTACAGCTCTGTCATTGCTTCAGTAAATTCATAAATATCCAGGGCCCCACTCTTGTCCACATCGTATTTTTTAAATAACTGCACTATTTTAGAAATATCCTCACTCTTGAATTTTGCAACTTTGTCTGGTTGCTGGCCAGTTTCAACCTCTTGTTTCTTTCCAGGGTCCCTGGATTCATCTATATTTAAATCCATATCTTTAAGATCCGTATTGTTTTCGCTGAAATATGACATCTTCACAATATTGTTTCTTGAAAAGTCGTCGTTAACTTGTTAGAACGGTGTTTTAACCTCTGTCTGTATAAATCCCTTAAAGACTGAGCTTTTTAAATAGAGAGAAGGGCATCACTATGACAACACGCTGCTTGGTGATGTCACTTAGCTTTGTGACCTCAAATATAGAAGTCACATTAAGTACCTTGATCATGTTGCCTGGCAACAGGGTGGGTACTGTTAAGGGAGGAGGGGGAGGGGCTATAAAGAACTGTATCCATGGCAACCAAACACCCCCAGAGCAGTCAGCAGTGCTGTGCAAGTTCATGGTTCTCATGAACACCTTTAAAGTCCAGTTTTCACATATTAAAATCCATAACTCATGTTCAGAGTTCATCATTTAAATTTAGAACGAGTTCACAGATCAGTGCATTTATGGGTTTTTCAGGTTAGAAGTGAGAACAAAAGGCTGGACTTGAGAAAGAAAAGAAAATATAGTGTTGTGTCTTGCAATGAAATTAGTTATAGTAGAGCTTAATTTCTACCACATAAAACAGATATTCATTCATTCATTCATTCATTCATTCATTCATTCATTCATTTATTCATTCATTCATCAGTCCATAAAACCACCGATGACCCCCCCGGTGCTGTTGCCCCTCTGTCACGGCTTAAGCAACTCAGAACCTCTTGGACCAGTGTTCTTCAGGTTTTAGATGCTTCCCTGATTCAAATCAAATGGTTCTCCAACAGCTTGTTGTAAAGTTTTGCACAAACCTCCTAATCTGAGTCAGGTGTGTTGCTTCAGGGAAACTATAAAACCTGCAGGACGGAGGGCTTCGAGGGTCAGCGTTGGTGATCCCTGCTCTATACCCATAAAAAGTGACGTACTTTTTATGTTTGAATTTAGTTTTAGTTTTTGTTTGTTGTTGTTTTTTATAGTGCACTAAATCAAAACATGGGTACTTTGGAAATAGAAGTACTGGTTTTGTTTGAGCAAAGATTTGGTAACATTGAGAGGGAACAGAAAGGCACCTACCTCAGCCAGCTGAGGTGAAGAGACTGTTTTAGTGGAGGTTAATTAAGTATAGTGTAGTTGAATGAATGAATGAATGAAAAATACTTTATTAATCCCAAAGGGAAATTCAATATTGTAGTAGTAGTAATTTTTTA
>JBAGKM010000026.1:89306-102595 GCA_037177155.1 Melanotaenia catherinae | reverse complement strand
CTGCATGTAGGCCTGCCAGTTTCTGAACCGGGCAGATATAAATCCT
The DNA here is from genome assembly GCA_037177155.1 of Melanotaenia catherinae. Taxonomy (NCBI): domain Eukaryota; kingdom Metazoa; phylum Chordata; class Actinopteri; order Atheriniformes; family Melanotaeniidae; genus Melanotaenia; species Melanotaenia catherinae. The sequence goes on along the minus strand of JBAGKM010000026.1, from coordinate 102,549 downwards.
TTTTCCATTAGTTTTTTCATTTCTCTGGTTTTCTGTTTCTTGTCTGTGATATCTTGAAGTTCATATGTGCCACTGACAATGTGGTCCGGGATATTGTTGAAGTCCTTTAGACTCATATAGTCTTCCTCTGGGTTCTCAGTATCATTCAGTGAGTCAATAGATGACACTATTGATGCCTCTTCACCCATTAGCTCCAAGCAATGACGTTTCAGTGTTTTCCAATCCCAGAACTCTGGGTCAAAGGGCCATTGGGTTTTCAAAACTAAAAGTAGCTCACAACGAAGCGAGTTGGGAATGTGCATATTCACCTCGTCTAGTTTTTGATCTGGTTCATTGTAAAGAGTCTCCACAGCATAGTATGCATCCACTGTGGGTTCCAGGAGGAACTCTGTAAGCTGACAGGCTCGCTTCACTTCCAGGTCAGCAGGAAGCAAACAGGAAATGGTTTTATATACGGTGGATTTGGTTTTTCCGTCATCTGATTTTATCTGTAGAGCCCTTATGCACATTTCGATGCACACTGGCAGGCCAGCCTGGTCAATCTATGATGAAAAAGAAAAGATGCAGTTATTTAAATCTCCCAACAACATTCAAACTTATCCTGAAACTCATTGTGGGGTCTTTCGCACCTACACAAAATATACTTTTTAAAAAAGATTATGACATCAATTTATCAACATCGTTGTAGCATCGAGTATTTTATCCTGAAGACTTTATATACTGGTAAGTGATGTTGGGGTTTTCTAATAATACACAATTCTTCTCTGTTTTTGGTGACTACGGCTGACTACAGACCTCTGACTGGATGACCTTGATGAGGAACAGGATGTGGTACACAGACTTGGATAGCAGAGACATTTGACAGCATCTGTCAAGGAAGGCCTGGTCTGGCTCCAGTCGCTTCATAAGTTTGCTCCAAAACAGAGTGAGCTCCCTGTTTTAAAGAAAGAAAGTTTTAGAAAAAGGTCCTGGTACAATTCATCATAACACATTTTCTGCTTGTACTTCAGGGATCCCACTCACAAATCAGCCCCTCCAATCGAGGAACTAGCCTTTTTATTTGAGTTTAGTTGTGACCCCTTGATGCCTAGCATCATCAAGTTACATAATATTATTATTAACTGATTTAATCCATGTAGTTTTATTTTAATGTATTTGATATTCTTCAGTTATTTGATATTATTCATTAAGTTATTAATTTTTCTTGTAGTTAAATTCTTTCCTTTTTATCTCATCTGTATTTATTTAGCTTTTTTATATTGTTAATAAATTCAGTTGTTAAATGGTTTAATATAATATTCTTTTGTGATTATTAAAGTATTATTTTATATTGATACAGAATTATAACTATTATGGATACCTGTGTGTGTTTTTTCAGGCTGTGAGGAAACTCGGTTCTTAAGGTATTTGCAAATTGTGTGTGTTTTCTGTTATGGTGGTATTTATTGAATTTCCCTTTGGGATTAATAAAGTATTTTTCATTTCATTTGGTGCTCAGTCATTGGCTAACTTCAGTAAAGTATTAATACAGAGAGATACCTTTGGACAAGGGACATAAAAAATGGGTTAAATAATAACATGAAGACAGAAAAGGGGCAAGAATCAATCACATCCAGCAACCTGGATGATTCCATCAACTACTGATTCGTCTTCTTCCTCCTCCTTCTCCTGGGGCATCGTTTGAAGCTGTATTAAACTCAGTCTGACTCATCGTTACTAAGTGTAGTAAGTCACTATTACATTTTTGCTTGCAGTATTTTTAGTATGTTAGGTTTTTGTCTCCTGCAAACCTCCTTTAAATTTTACAGAGTTGAAGCAAGTAGCACAAAATTAAACAGGATAAGTTTGCTTGAGCTGTAGTATCCTTTCTCTGAAATTAACTTTTGTAAAGTACGTGGAAGTATGTAGAGTATTTTATCTTTTTAGCCTGAAAATGGTTTGGATTTTTACGTCTGGGCTGTAATTTATAGTTAAGACTTGTGTTTTTGTAATGTGTAAACGATAATCAGACAGGTGACCGAAATCTTTCAAGGTTGTCAAAGATTTGGGAAGGTTGCATCTGGGTTCTGTAAGTAGGTAATAATGTCGTCAGCAAAGAGAGCTACTGTATGTTCAGTATTTGCTATTGTTACGCCCTCTAGTTCCCTGTTTTGCCCTATGGCCTGGGCTAAAGGCTCTATAAACAAAGCAAACAAGGCCGGGCTACAGCAGCAGCCTTGATGAGAACCCCTGAAAAGCTGAAAGTTGTTAGACAGTTGGCCGTCAGTCTTTATTCTGGCCGTTGGATTACTATATAATGATTGTATACATTTAATGAATTTACAACTGAAACAAAGGCGCTCCAGTACTTTGTATAAGAAGGGCCAACTTACCCGGTCAAAGGCCTTTTCTGAGGCATGGCTAACTAAAGCCACACTTAAATGACGGGACTTCGCCTGTTCTATAACATGTTCTATAACATCTTCTCCTCTTTAGGGAGGACAGATATCACAGCTTCTGTCCATGATGGAGGTATTTCATTCATGCTGAGGGTCCAATTAAATGACTCCAACAGAGTAGGAGTTAGTTCTTCTTTGAATCTTTTGTACCATGTAGAACCATCGCTGCCAGGACATTTTAGTTTTTAAGTTACCGATTGCGTTGTCCAATTCCTTTCTAGTGATGGGAGCTTTTAAGGTTTTATTTTGTGTTGTCCCAAAGAACGGCAAGTCTAATTGTGACAAATAGTTAATTATATCGCTTTCCTCCATGAGTACAGTTTTCTATAATAGTCTGTAAAAAATGGTGTGAATCTGGTCATTGTAGTAAGTCAGATTATCTGTAATGGATCTCTTATTTTGGTACATGTTCACATGTTTTAGCTGCTGCTTTAGAAGGTGTCCTGTTAAAATTTTTGTCGCCTTTGGACCTGATTCGTAAAAGGTCTGCTTGAAAAATCTCAATTTTTTCTCTGTGTCCTCTTGATCTGTGCTTTGTATTTCATTCTTTACCCACTTTATTCAGTCTGTCGGTGTTTTGCTGTTTTTTTGGTGTGATTAAGTTCAAGATTTTTACGTAACTCTTGCAGATTGTAGTGTTTTCCTCTTTTCTTTCCCCTCATGACCACTTTGTGTCCCAAAGAACAGCTGGATTCACCTTTATAATATTTTTTTTTATTTAGAAAAGGGTAGATTTAGGTTTATTGACCATTGTACAGACATGTAAATAATGTTGTGGTCTTTTACTCTATATCGGTCCACTACGTTTAATAAGAAGAAATCACGCCTGGAGTGAACCTTGTGCGTAGAAGAAAAATAGTAAAGTCTTGTTGGGGTGAAGGGCCCTACACTTCAAACACTGATCAGGGTAATTAAGCCTTTGGATCCGTGAGTTTTAGGTCTGTAGTTGCTTGCTGTATCTGCCGCCAGCCCAGAAGATCTCGAAGTCGAGATGATGCGCTGGTCTCACAGTTCCTGGTTCATCCACTTGAAATCCCTGCCTCTTCAACTCGTTGTAAGCCTCCCGTGCGCGGCGGTACGTGCACACGCCTGTCTCCCAGTGAATCCTCATATTTGTTAACAGTGTTTGGAAATGAGTGCCCTTGTCTGAGTGCTTTCTTGATGCCAGCGTATTGCTTGCGTCTTTTGACGATCTCGGATGGATAATCATGGTCATAAAAGGCCTTCATCGAGCACACCTGGATCTTGTCTTTCCTACACAGTCCCTTCAGAACCAACTCTGAAGACTGAACTAGGTTTACTGGTGCGTAGAATTTTAAAGTTGAAGTCCACCAAATATGAGCACATTAATTCTGCAGGACCGAGAGTCCAGGTCTGCTAGTTTAGACCAAAGCCTTTTCTCCTCCTCGTCAGTATAGAAAGTGAAAAATTTGAACTGTTATACCAACCTAATGAGGGTGAGTATGGTATCTTACCAAGCACAGTATGTGTCTCCTTGGAGAAACTGACGGGTCAGGAAAGCGGAGCATAAACTGAAAGCTGCGTTGTCATCTCCGTCTGACTCCAGGTTGCAGATCATGTCTAATACCTCACGACAGTCCTCCTTTGAAAGCTGTAGAGATAGAGACCATTAACAGATATCAGTTTCACTGGAAAAACAAATCCACAACATCCAATGTGTTTTTAAGAAATAGAAGACAACATATAGAACAAAACATGTTTATCTGTCCTGCATTTCTTTATATTAAGAATCCAAGAAGTCAAACTTTCTTTTAATTTGTGGTCTTTAAAATAGTCCTTCAGTCTTTAAAAATTTTGTTTGGAAATTGTACATGACCATTTTCTACGTGTATATATATTAAGACACAACTCGTATAGATTTGTGGAGGAAAAAGAACAATAAAAACCCATTTAATATTTCAAGATATGAACTGGAGTTGTGTCTGCACATTACAAACAACTGCAGAAGTGGTTTTAGTGCGTCTATTTAAACATTCTGTCTTTAATGCAGTGTTGCTCAGTCCAGGTCCTCAGGACCTCCTGCCCTGCATGTTTCAGAAGTAATCCTGCTTTAACACCTGAATGAAATGAATGGCTTGTTAACAGGCTGCAAAGAACTTGATAAGAAGTTCATTCTATTCAATCACGTGTGTTGGAGGAGGAGCACGTCTAAGACATGCAGGGCAGGGGGTCCAGAGGACCTGGATTTAATGGCATCCTGTCACACAGACACACAATTTGTTTCCTCTTCTATCGTTACATCTCCACAAAATGCTTAAGATGACACAGTTTGAAAGATGTTCATGTTTCCTACCTACAGAGCTATTAGCTGAAAACTAAAACAGAATTGAAAAGGCTTTTCAAGACTAAGTTTAGATTGCCCCTTAAATTATAACCTCTCAATCTTTAAACATTTTCTGAATATTACCTGGTTATATGTTATTTTTTGACTTAAACATTATTTTCTCTGTGTGAAATTTAACCAGATCTGTGAGTTTAAGTAATCTTGACTGTAGGAAAAGTGGGTTGGCGTGTTGCTGATATTCAGCCTCATGTGCATTGCTCTCTTTTGTTTTATTATTAATGCATGCGGGGATGTTATGTATGCCCCAAATCTCTGAACAGTAAGTTAAATATGATATAAATTGATGGGCAGTACAAAATGTGGCAATTCTGTTTGCCTTTATTTTTGTAAATAAAAAAATTCTTCATAACTTTTGCTACAGGCTAGCGTCAAGCTGAGCGTCATCTGCTTGTTGAACAACTAACTGACCCACTACCGCCACCATGAGGTGGGAAGCTGCATTGCAGCTGATATTCTGTGTCCCTCTCGGCCCACAGGTGCAGTGCTCAAGGGGTTTTTTGGCACTCTAGGCCCTAACATGGGGCCCCATGGTTGAGAGTAACTGACTTGAAATACATTTTACTCACCTCATCCATGAGCTGATCTCGTTCTAAAGTCCCACAGAGGCAGACCAGGTACATCTGCTTAAAAGCTCCTTGGAAGGCAGAGCAATCGGAGCAGGTCTTTGCCAGAAGCACAGCCTTCCCCAGCTGTTTCTCCTTCATCAGCTGTTTCACTCTCATCTGCAGCAGGATCATCCCTTCCTGCTCCAGAAACTCCTCAACTGAAGCAAGAAGCACCATACAGTTATGTTAAATACGTTCTCGGTTTTTTTCCTCCATTTTTTTAAAGTGCAAAATTCACCTGAGGAAAAGTCGCCAGTTGATAAAAATGCATTTGCTCTCAAGCAAATGTTTATGGGATTTATTAATCTTCTCACAGCCTAATCACAAACATAACACTGTTCTTTGTTTTGAACTTTAAAAATAAAAACTGAATCTGTCAAAACCTTCTGGCCAACGGCACAGAGCCAAGTGTAAATAACCTTCTTGACTAAGTGTTTCTATTTGTGCATTTTCTACACAACAAATCATAACAAACCAAATAACACTGAACCTGAGATCATAAAAAAGACTATTCTCAGCTTCTAGTTATTTATTATTGTTTGTTCAGCATATAATATGCAAGTATTAAGCATTATTTAACACAGCTTGCAGAGATCTTGGATATGAAGCAGTAACAAAAGAAAAACAACTTCAGCAGGGCTCCAGAAATTTCTCGAGTGTTACTAGTTTTGTTTTCTTGGTTGCACTTAACATCTCACAGCTTATGGGCACATTCTGTGTTCATTCCCTCCCCACCCGCGCACAGAGAACAGCAACACTGACTAGTCAAAGGCAGAGTAGGGGTGCATCTTCACTACTGATTGGCTCTGATCCACAGGTGTACACCTTGGTGTGTGTTGGTTTGAAACTGTAACCGGGGCGCACATTAGCCATCCAACATGATGAAGAATAATATAGAGGAGTCAAAATTTCAAGATGAAGAAGAATGGGCTTATAGAACGTTTTCCTGTTGAAACAAATCCACACGTTCCTTGTTCCTCCACTGGCAGCTGCCAGGACTCCGAGGTAACTATCCAAGCATCAGTAGGACCCGCTGACTCCACAATGCAGAAAAACCGTCACACGTGTGGAGTTTGACAACTGACATCTGGTCAGCTGTCTGTTTACATGATGGAAAGATTTAATCTGATTACAGCAAGGAGACTAGTTCGCTTTCATACTTTTCTGTTTAAAGCAATACCAGGTCAACTTCCATCTTATCTTGGCACCTTGAAGATAACCTTGAAGAATCATAGCCGGCGATCTCAAAGTTTCATTCTGTTTGATGTTCCACACGAGGACAGAAACCACTGAAGGTGCTTGTAGTTACTCTGCCCCTGCCTCTTGGACAGTCAGATTTCAGAGTTGTCTTCGTGTATGTGTTTCTAGGTGGCTGGTTTTTACACGGTTTTTCAAGGTGAAAGTTCTTTGATCATCTTAAAACTTTAAATTTTCTGTTTTCATAGATCTCATGTTTTTTGGTTTGTGATGTATGTTTATCTGCCTGTAACAGAGATCACCAAAAAATGCAAATCTAAGTCTCTGGTAATGAAAGCCTAATAACAATTACTCTTACCACATACACAGTGTGTACTAATTTGGAAGAAGAAGAAAGTTTTGTTTTGTTGTTTCTTCATATTGAACCTTTTGACTGTCAGAATGCTCAATAACAAAAACATATCCAGACAGTCCAGCTGTCATGACCCCCATCAGAACCCCCACCTGCTTCAAGCGTGAACAGAAACAACTCCCACCACAGAAATCACATCAGACTCAGATTGTGGGATGGTTGTGGTTTCCGATGCAGGTTGATCTGATTAGCTGAGGTGTTTACATGATGCATTTTTACTCTGATTTGATGTTCAATCAGCTCAAAAATGCTCCAAGTAAACACAGCTAATGTCTGTGGGTGGTATTAAAATGTGGCGCTGAGGGCGATGCTGGGGAAAGTGGGGTATGCCTCCACTTTTTTCAGGTGCACCCAAAATAAAAAGTTAGGTGCACCATTGTAACCAATGCAGAATGTTAGTTTAGACCCCTGTTTTTTAAATATATTTGCAAAACTTTCTTGTAACCAGTGCATGTGTAAACAACACAATATTGTGAAAGGTGACAAGCTAGAGGGAAGTCTCCTATTGGAAAAGACTAATTTCATTAAAAGCAAGTGCAAGGAAGACGTTACATGGCTGCTCGTACAGGCTCAGCTGGGTCTAACCTGTCTTTATTTCCAGTTTCCTTGCTCTATTTTTTATTATTACTAGTTTGTGAAGCACTGTGGCTTCATTCTCTTGTTATGTAGAACATGAAAAAAAGAGACACCATCTTACCACAAGGCTCTAAACATAACTTGCATCAGAAATGAGAAAATTTACCTTGTTCTGGTTGGAGGTTACTGTTGGCTAGAAGGCCTTGCAGGACCCAGTGGCTCCAAACACCATCATACTGGCTCAGAGCACATAGAGGAGGGAGCAGGGTGATTCCATTCTCCCGAAGTTTGCCATCTGCAAACTATACACAGCAGGAAAACAACAACATGAAAGCATGTGACGAGCTGAAGTTTTCAGACAGTTCAGTCTGAATTCCAGTGAAGAGAAAAGCAACTTTTTAATGTAAATAAACTTAAAAAAAACACTGCTTAAAAATGGATAAATTCACAGAAAAGAAACCTGTTTGGTTGATTAACCTTGTCACCATGAATCTTGTGTTTTCTGCGTCCTGTTCAAAATGACATGCCCAAAACAAACAATGCTCAATTATCCTCAGCCCTCTCAGTAGCTAACAAAAACGCTGTATAAGCCAGTCCTGTTTTATTTGGCTGCACCATTCATTGTTCAAGTCTTCCCTAAAACTCATTACATCTCGTAAGCCCATGTGGTTCACGCATGGGATCAAATATTCTTTACAATCAAATCTCGGGTTAGCTGACATGTTTACGCCACGCATTTTTATTCTGGTTGGACGCTTGATCGGATCAAAAGTGCTCCATGTAAACGTAGCCACTAAGTCCCAGTAAATTCACCTGGAACACTGTGGATTTTTTTTTATGTCCACCTAAAACACCGTCTATCTTTTGATATGTGCCTTTGGGGTACTTTTACATTTTTACACTGGAAATTTTTCATTTATGAAAACAAACAAAAAAATCAGCAAGCCATTGGTTGATTTTCATGATCAGGACCTCTTTCAGCCAGTCATATAAAAGAGATAACACAAAAATTCACCACAGAAACACTGATAACATTTCAGATCGAAGTAAACCCAAAGCTTTACATTGAATGTCTTTTTCTAAACAACCTGTACCATCATAACTAATTTCAAACAAAGGCAGGTGTAGAAGCTTGAAGCAGAAAGGAGGACAAAAAACAGACTGCGAGCTTACTTGCCAGGAAGACACACACGGGGAACAGCACATATACAAAGACATCCCATAATAATCTGCCAAGAGTATGGTTACTCTGGTACGGTGGCTCATTATGGACAACAGACACCATCCAGCCAGATTATTTACAGCAGAGTCATAGGAGAACATGGTAGCAGAGTTTTCAGAGCTGGAATCAAACTTTTCACCACCAACAGCAGCAGTAAGACCCGGTTTCTGGGTCTGGCTGCTAGCTCCAGAGTTTCCGTCCCACCGTGATGAGACAGACGTCTCTGGAACCAGCAGAGTCTCCGCTGTCATGTGAATTCTTGTTTGTGTGGTTTGCTTGAAGTGGAGAAATTAGCAGAAGCTCTGAAGTGCTGTTCTCTTGGTTTTCTTACATTCCCATATAATTGCTTGGGGTTTGAAATGTTTTTGTTGTTTCAGTGTAAATGCTTGGTGGTCTTTTGGCTGACTTTGGTATGCCACATGTTAGGACTGTTGCTTCCAGAAATCATTTGTGCTGCATGGATCTCACTCAGCCTCCTGACAAAAAAAAGGTAATAATACCAGCTGGTGTTATATTTTACATTATTGAAAAGTCTTTAAGTCACTTTCTGAACAAGGTGTAACATGTCAGGGTCATGCGACTGGCAGCATTTAAAGGCCCCACATTATGCAAAACTCACTTCCTAATGGTTTTCTAACATCATGTGTGTCCTCATAGCCTGTATGAGGCCCAAAAATGAGAAAATTCTGTCTCCTCTCTCACCTGCTTGCTCCACTTTTTAGCGAATGTGTGCTCAAACCGGTGAGTGTCAGATCTTTCCCTCTCTGACCTCACAAAGGGAAATAACCACTACCCCTGTTAGTGGATAGTGTCATTGACCCGCCCCCCAGGTAGCTGAGCATGCCCTCTGATATCACTGAGCGGGTGCCGGTGAAACCCGGATCCTGGACAGACACCGCCCGTGAGCATTTAAAGGTTCAGAAACAGCCCGTTCACAGTAGAGCTCACTAGAGCCACATCTGGAACGGCTGAAATGAACCAAGGCTGAATTTGTGGCGATACACTTTGAAAACTGTGTCGTTGGACCTCTGACACTCAAATGAAATTGTTGAGAATAATTAACATTTGAAGCCTTTATTTTCAGTTAATTTCCATCTTAAATGTAGGAGGAAAGTCAAATGCAAGTAAAGTGAGATGGGATGGGATCGGCTGTAACCTATAATGTGACGCCTCTGCTTTGTTAATTCCTATAAACCAGTTCAGGATTAGGTTTTAGAAAATAATGTTTTTCTACATTTTCTGCCTTTTTTGCCTCAATCTGCCTGCACATGTAGAATAATTTCATCTTAAAGGCAAGCATTAATCCACATTTTGGGGTTGAAGAGTAACTAAACATGAAGCAGAGATGTAAACTCCGCCCACCACGCCGTAGCGACGTCCTGTGAAACGATCCAGTCACTTAACGAGCTGAAACGTGTCCTGAGTACTCACATACTCCTTCTCCCTGCTGTGCTTCTCCTCGGCCTCGGCCAGCAGCGCGTTGGCCTGCTGCAGTCGGGCCTCGGTCAGCTTCAGCTGCAGGTCGTGATGCTTGTTGATCTTCTCTAAGCTCTGTGGGGAGACGAGGACACGTCACTCTGTGTGTGCAGCATTTTTACATGTTAAACGTGGAGAAGCTGCAGCTCCGTGTCCACCTGAAAGCTGAAATCCTGCTGAATGCCACATAATGTTTCCTTTATTCACCCCACTAAGGGAGGAATATGAGCGGGCCAACATTCTGACCTCCTCCTCCTCCTCCTCCTCCTCACCTCCTCCCTGCGCTCACACTGGGTCATGAGGTTCTCCAGTTTGTCAGTCAGGTTGCAGTTTTCCAGGCGCAGCTTGTCGTTTCGGGCGCTGTGCTGCTCGATCTGAGCCTGGATCTCCGTCAGCATCTCCTGGAAGTGGGAGCTCATCTCCTTCCTCTTCTCCTCATCCTCCCTGCAGCGCTGCAGCGTCTCCTCCTGCAGGAGACGTGAGCAAACATGCATGTAAACACTGTTGTTTCATTCTAAGGACTGAATATTCGGTCTGAGCTGCTTCTGTCTTCAGTCGTCTCCTCAGAGTACTTCTAACCCACAGTTACTCCAGAACTCAGCAACACGTGTGTGTGTTTATTTGTTAGGTCATGTACTATTTAAAGCACTTTGTACTACTCTAAAAAGTGCTTTTATTAAAAACTTCAGGAGCTGGTTGATTATCTCACAGTTGAACCGTCTTCAGTACTGTCATCGTCAACACTCATCTGTGTTGTTTAGGGTGGAGCTGATGGTGGTGTTGTGTATGCGGATCATTTATAATAGCGACCGTAGTTCCAGTATATGATGACAGTAGCAGTAATAAAAGAAAATCTGTCATCGTTGCTTCATAGTTTCATCATAATGTATATTCTGGTACTTCCTCATATTACTAATAATTACTAATAATAAATCCTGGGGAGGATTCACTCGTAGATGCATCTCTCAGGTCCTGGTTCAGGTCTTTGCTGGATTTCAGATCCTCTGCTGTAGATAGTTTTTAGTCCTGGGTCGTCTTCCTTTTCCTCCACGTGCCTCCATGCTGAGATGAGTTGAGTTTCCAGCTCACAGGGAATCACCTAAAGTCCTGTTTTCTGTCTGTCAGACTGTCTGATCTTTGCTGGTTTACTGAGAAGAAACTAAAGAAATGAGAACAAATGATGCGTCTTTGTGACAAAGAGCCTAAAGATCCACTTTAAACCGTTTCTTTGCTAAGTTTGTGTTCAGAAAACACTGGTTCATCCCTTCAGTTAGGAGTTTTTTCTACATGAATGACTCGGTGAGGGTTAAGGCTTGCAGCCTCCAGTCGTACCCTGATGGTGTTGTGGTACATCTGCAGCTCTCTGCACAGAGTCTCCAGCTTGCTGCGAGCTGCCAAGCTGCTGTGATTTTCAGCCTGCAGCTGCTTTCGTTCCTCCTGCAGGAGCGACAGCTTCTGCTGCAAAACGTTCAGCTTCTGCTCATCGCTGCGGCGCAGCGCTGCCTGCAAACACACGGTTATCATACGTGAGGCTCATTGGCCCAGTTTAAACGTGGATCTGAAAGACTGAAGGCTTCCTCACCAGGTCGGCATACTTCCCCACCAGGTCCTCCAGTTTCTCCTCAGCAGAGGACAGGTTGTTCAGACTCTGCTTGACGAGTGTGACGTCTGCAGAGAAACAGGAGGTCAGCCAGTCAGTTAATCCTTTCTTTGGGTTTAACTAGAGGTCATGATGTTCTGAGTCTTTTGCAGACGTATTTGAGAAGAAAACTTCTCAGAACATCTGAACTTTCCTAGATTTTGCTGAGCTGTTGGATTTGATGGCAGCTCACATTCAGAAAACTATTCAAAACAAGAAATTTTATTAATTTAAGTCAGATTAACTGCTTTTAATGTTTCTTCATGATCTTTTTCATACATGTTTGGAGTTGGATTTCTGGTTTCTAGGTGGATTAAGATGCTAATGGTGATTAAACTAATAAACTGGTAGGTGATTTTAGCATCTCGCTGTCTTACCTGTGTCTGTGGCAACTATGAGGTCAGCTTTCACCTCCTCCTTCAGCTTCTTCATCTCCGCCTCCACGACACTCTGTTGCATCTGAAGCAGAACATTTCTCACGTTAAGTCCCGCGTACCACCAGCAGCTGGAAAGTGCGTCAGCTTCGTGGTAAACGATGATTGAAGTCGCTCACCTGTTTGTCCAGGAGGGCGGCTGCAGAGCCATGCGTGCTGATGATGTCCTGCAGCCGGCGGCAGAACTCCTCCATCGAGCTGAAGGTGTCTGAGGAAGAGGAGGATGTATGAGCTGCTGCTCCGCCCTCAGAGTGCTCAGGCTCCAGAGAAGACGCCTTGTCCGGTTGGGGGGGAACTAAGACTTCAGCTGCCTTCACTGACGTCTCCATCTGGAAGGTTCCTGAGAGAGAGAGAGAATGACTCTGAGCTGGTTTAATAAAGTTTTAGCTCAAATTTCAGGAGGATTTTCTCCAGATTGATCAGGATCGGAAGCAACATGTCGGATGACAAGTTTTCATTTGTTAAATGGAGTCTAATGAATATTTAAGTCAAGAGATAAAACGTAAATATAAATTTCTTTTCTGAAATATGGAGCACTAAAACATTCCTGCAGGGAAATGAGGATTTTTGTTTAGAAAGTTTTTGACAAATCTTCATAACGATGAAGAAACAAAACAAGACCAGTTGGAGTCCTTAGCAGAAGTTCCAAACTGGACAGAGCTGTTCTCGTGCTTTTCTTACTTTCCCATATAACTGCTCAGGGTCTGAGCTGTGTTTAGTTTGGATCCCAGTGTTTGGTAGAGTCTTCTAGCTGAGTTTCTCCCTGTCATGTTGCTGTGCTACATGTTAGCATTGCTGCTTTCTGCTAGTCATGTTGCTGTGCTACATGTTAGCATTGCTGCTTCCTGCTAGTCATGTTGCTATGCTACATGTTAGCAT
>JBAGKM010000026.1:28201-40024 GCA_037177155.1 Melanotaenia catherinae | reverse complement strand
CCAAGACTTGAGAGAACGATGAGATGAGAAAAGGTTTGGTCACTGTTGGTCTGTGTGTTATTTCTACAAAGTTCTGTAATAAATTCTGCTTTCTTCTTCTGGTCGACCTTTATGCTGCTATATCTATTCATACGTTCGTTTTACCTCATAATCAGCTGTTCTGGAAACATGTCTGAGATTAAAAGGGTCAAAGTTGCATTTTTACATATAAAGAAAAATGTTGGACGAAAAATGGCAACAAAAATTGAATCCTTCTTTATTGATCTTGTGTTCACAGATGAAAGCTGCAACAGAGAAGCTTCACCTCACCGAGACGCAGAGAGACAGCCTGCTGTCTGAGAGGGACGCCTACTCTCAATGCTCAGCGGAGGAGTCGGAGAAGCTGTTGTGTCGAGTCGCTTCTCTCAGCACTGAGAGGGATCAGCTGCAGGAAATAGTGGAGGGACTGAGACTGGAAAAGAAACAGCTGAGAGAAGAGTTTGAAGAAAAAATAGAGATGGTTTGTTATGTTTTCTTTTTCAAAGGCTTTGGATCCCAGCTCACCCTGAGAAAAAGTCAGAAGTTCATTTTCTTTTCCAGTTGTCTCTGACCCAACCTGCCCAGACAGACGTGGCGTCAGGACTTCAAGAGGATCATGAGAAATTAACTCAACTTCAGCAGGAGGTGATGGCAGGATTTTGGATGTTGTTTGTCTTCAGTCACTTCAGTTACTGAACCAAAACCAATAAGGAATTAAAAACTACTGCATGTGCAGTCAAAGCTAAAATGATCTTATTTCCCTGTACCTGGATTTATTTGTAGTTTTCCTCCTTTTAAACACATTTTCTCTTGTTAAACACTCGATAGAGAGTAGTTGAAACAGTGTATTATCTGAGTTCTGCCGTCTTCCAGACCTGACTGTTTGGATGGGATGTGAAAAGATGTCTTACGAAATGTGACCATTGTCACCAGCAGGTTGCACAACTACAGGATACCCTCCTGGTGGTCATGGAGCAGAAGAATCAGGTGGAGGCTGATCTGCAGCACAGCAGGGAGATGGTAAGAGCTCATTCTTAATGTGATTGGTTTGGAGTTTAAGTGAAATTGATAAATTACGTACTATTATAGTCAGTCATCTGATAGTATTTTCAGAATGGGATGGCAAGTGTCTCCCTCCCAGAAACCAAGTCTGCTGTAGTAGTTCACCTACAGGCCTGAACAGACACATCAGCTCCGTTGGTGCTGACATTTATTTTAGTTGATTTTCTTCCATCCGTGTATTTAAGCATTACATGTTCAAAAATTCATTCTAGTTTAACTCAAATTATCTTTTTCCTTTTTTTCACAAATTCTGGGAAATTACGATTTCTGTTGATGTCGATTGATGTTGGAGCGTTAAACAGTTTGGATCATTGAGTACACACACTCACACTGGATGGAAACATTTATGCATGTTTAGCTGTTTAATTTTATTCAGTTTAATTTTTATCTCTTTTTATTTTTGTTTGTGTTTTATCATTTTCTTTTATTTTTGGGCGTATTCATACGGGCACTGATTGGTTTGCTTTAAACAAATCCTCGGATAGCCCGGTCCTTTTGGAGCAGCGTGAACATGCATTCCGACTCGGATGGAGAACAAAAAAAGCAAGCTCTGGTTTGCTTGAAAACTGGGGGTCTAGGTCTCCTTGCAAGTGAACTCTGGTGTGAAAGCAAACTGGTCGTTAAGCGAACCAAAGAGAGGAAGTGACATGATGGTCCACATCTGGCTGCCTGTCCTGCTGCTCATACTGGACAAGTTCTGGTGAATACTGTCCTAACACCAAAGTAACAGAACAGAAGCCCCTAGACTACATACATGTATTGTATTCAACTGTTGTAGTAAATGAGCCATTTACTGTTCTGGCCAATCAATGAGCCTGATTTTCTTCTTTCTTTTTGGTCAGTGGACGTTTTGGGGAATACCTCCCCCTAGCAAGTAGCTGTTCTAGCTGCGTGACACGGTGTAGGTGGTTTGATCCGCTTGAGTAAAGTGCAGATTGAAAGCAAACCAAACAAATGTGCAAAAATTTTCAGACTTCACCACCACAGAGTCCCCGGGGTTATCCTGGAGTAAAACACTCTTATTTTCTGAAGAGTAAAATGTTAAACTTCATTCGTCTCATCTGCTGGTTTTAGGACAGAAATTATCACCATGGAGACGGTTGGCGAATTATGATTTAGAACATGGTAGAGATGATTTAGAACATATAGAAGTGCATTACATGCTGCATTTACTGACCCTTGGACATCTGACGTTTACCCAAGAGAAGGTCAGTGAACAGTAAATATTTGCAGCATCGTGGTTCTCTAGCCCTGCTGTCAGCTCAATCACATGGTCGGATCTGAAACGGACCCTTTTTTTATTCACATTAATAGAGCTTGGAAAACCGGATATATTCATTTGATAACGGGCTCCAAAAATATTTATCTGAGCATGAAAGTGGGATGGAGTGGGTGGAAATAAGTTGTTTATGGGCTGTCATTGTGAAACAAATCATCAAATCGCTCAAGTTTTTAGGATTTTTGAGCCCAAAAAAGGATTTTTATTTTTTTGGCAACCAGAATAGACTTAAGAACCCCCAGAGTTGTGAGGACTTTGCAAAATTATTGACAAAGTTTAAATATCAGTTCTGTGGATAAAATCCTTTTACAATGATAGCGGCTGCCACTAAATGTCTCTTCTACTGTATTTTACTGTCCGTCATAACGGCAGTACTTGGAGAGTTCAATATGTTCTGAGAAACCTCAGTTGAATGAAATGCAGCACAAAATGTGTACATGGATATTTCACATTTGAACAATAATTTTATTTATTTATATATATTTTTTCCCTCGAAGCAGAGACTCAGATTTTCATGTACTTTTCACCAGACGGAGGGACAAACATTTCTTATTTGCCTTGTTTTTAGACCACAGAGAATGAAAACCTTCAGAAGCGGCTCCATCAACAGAATGAAAGCCACGCTGACATGGAACGAATCAGTCAAGCTGAGAAAGCTCAGCTGCAACAACAGGTTTTCTTTTCTTCCTGCAACATATTTTACCGAAGCTGGATGCTTGGCATTCCCTTTCAGAGCTCATCTAGCGTATTTTCTCATTTTTAGCTTGCGGAGACAAAATGCCTTCTACAGTCTCTTCAGGATGAACTCCAGGAGCAGAGGCAAACTAAATCGGATCTGCTGAAGCTTAATGAGCAGAAGGAATTGGACTTTGAGCAACAGGTGACATAAAATGCTAAAGATATTTTCAGGTCTCTTTACTTTTCAAACTTGTTGACTACTATTTGGAAATTTCCACCTTTTAAATAGATGAAGACTCTGAGTGAGGAGCTTGAAAATGCTCGAGTACAGAATCGTGTTCTGATGCTTGAGATTGATGCTGCTCGCCAAATCTCCTCAGAGGAGGAGAAGCTCATGTGCAGAGTGACGTCGCTTACTGAGGAGAGAGATCAGCTGCAGGAGATTCTGCAGGGCCTCAGAGAGGAGAAGCAGCAGCTCCGAGCGGAGCTGGAGGAAAGGCTGGAAACGGTGCAGGCAGAGGTTTGTCTTCATATCATCGTTTCTGTAAAATTAGTTTTACTACAACAGAGGATCATGAACTCTGATCTAGAAAAACAAAGTCAGGAGAAGTAGAGCTCCTTTATTAGTCTTTTATCTCTCTTAGTAAATACTGTGAACTTTGTTTCCTGAGCCAAATGATCAGTATAAATCTTCCTTCACAGATAAGTGACTTGGTAAAGAAGCTGGAGGTTGTTGAAGCGGAAAGAAACTCTTTGCTGTGTGAGAAGGAGATGGAGAAGCAGACCCACTCAGATGAGATGGAAAAGCTGCTGTGCAGAGTGGCGGTCCTTAAAAAGGAGAGAGATCAGCTACAAGAGATGCTTGAGGAACTGAGACGGGACAAGGAACATCTGAGAGCACAGCTGGAGGACAGGGTGCTAACACTACAGAATGAGGTTTGTGTGGTGGCTCACTTTTCAACCAAATCCAAAATTTAACTTGCATCTTTGATGAATAACGACTGCCTTCTTCACAGCTGAAAACTTTAACAGAACAACTGCACGGCACGGAAACCGAAAGAGACCGTCTGCTCTCTTTAAATGAAACTAACACTCAGTCGTCCACGGAGGAGAAGGACTTACTGCTGTCCAAAGTGATGTCCCTAGGCGAGGAGAAAGACCAGCTGCTGGAGGCTCTGGAGGAACTGTCCCAGGAGAAGCAACAGCTCAGAGAAGAGCTGGAGGAAAGAAAGGAAATGGTACATGATCACATTTACAGTTACTTATTATCTGAAAGCGGTAAGATTAAATATGTGTTCATCCAATTACAGATCTCAGCTATCCAGGAAAAAACCAGCCAACAGAAGCAGACCGAGAAAGGAGATGTAGAGCTACAAGACGAAGAAGTAAATCCAGGCTAAGTTGCTGTTTTATAGCCAACTCTTGGCTTATAAATGTTTGAGGTTGGGGAAAACAAGCCATCTACCACCTCTAAAATCCACTTTTTCTTTATAGCAGCAGTGGCGGAGCTAGACTTTTATACATGCGGGGGGCCAGAGGGTGGGCGAGACTTTATCAGGAAGTCATGTAGCAAGGAAGGAAATTGTGTTTCTCTAACACAAACGTGCAATATTTGAAGCGTTGTTTCTTTTTACCCAGGTCCCACGTAGCAGTTTTTTGTCTCAGACCAGCAGCTACGTTCTGCCCGGTGTGATCTAGAAAAATGAGTCTGAAGACATTTCGTTTTCACGTTGAAATCCGCGTCAATGAAATGTAGCGTGAGGTTTCTATCCGGCTCTATGGTGCGGCTTGACCACAGGTCCGAAGTGGTGGCGAAACATCGGACTGTGGCCACGTCCTTCACACCACACTCATCATCCAGGGCAGGAGAGACGCTCCACCAACACGGAGACGAGATGGCGGTGATGCCGTTTGTCCGAAGTGTCGATGAGTTCTTAAATCCTGGGTTGTTCTGTGTTAATTGAGCTCTGGTCTTTGGTGAGAAAAAACAAGTTTTGTGTGTTTATGACGTTTGTCTCTCTGTGTCTCTGGGAGCTGCTGGATTATTAAGTCACAACTCACAAAAATTTAACATTTCTCTCGTGTCGCGTGTCAAGCCCTCGTGTGCATGACTACGTGAACAAGCGCAACATTTCACATGAACTCCTGTCGCTTGGCTGGAGGAGGGCAGCGATTTTTGCCTCGTCGTGCAAATTCAATAGAAAAAGATGGAGAAGGAGCAACGTCACGTCCTGTGTGTCCAGACCTTAACTGGCGAGGTGTTTGCAACTCGAGTAAAACCAAAGCGGTCGGGGCTGTGTGAGGAGTCTGCAGCAGAGCCTGTAATGCTAGAGGAAGAGCAAAGGGTCATTTCCTTTTTATGATCGTTGAAAACCCAGATCGTAATTGAGATTAAAATTCGATTCATCGCTCAGCCCTAGTAGATCCTTGTGTGACTGCTGTGGGGCTGCTGATACTGGGGGCTGGGGTCTGTCTGTCTGATTTGTGTCTTTACAAAAAAGTCAAAAATATCTCCTTTTCTCTTCATTCTGATATCTTCCTTTGCAAACTGGTTTGCATATGAAACCTGGTTACAGGATATATTTCTCCACATTCTCATCTCATAGTGCTTGAAAATAAAAATCTCAATGAACGGAGTTGATGTGTAATGAACCACATTATCTTAAAACTAATCTAGTGCTAACATATAACTAATTAGCACTGCTATGTAGCTTCACGCTAATCCGGTTAATAGCCTTACACAATATTAGTAGTTGTACATGCACAAAGGCAATCTCGTCTAGACATGTACAGCCAAATGTCAGTGTTTAAAAATGCCTAATTAGGAAGCTATTTTAGAATTTACTTCAAACTGGTGTAGTGATACTGGTGATCCATGCAGGTCTGGAAAGATGTTTTTGTCCTTCTCCTCCAGTGGCTTGTCATGCACCTGAGATGTGACCTGGGGTGTCCAATCAGATTTCAGATTTGGCCAGTTCCACCCTGTGTAGAACTTTTCACTTACACAGTATCTCCAGTCAAACACAGCAGCAAACATGTTTATTCTGAGCGTTGGTGTGTTTAATAATTAACTTTTCATTCTTTCAGCTGCTGAATGAAGCAAGAGTAACCATCTCAGCCCTTAAAGAGCAGCCTGTTGCTGCAGGGCAGAGCTCCAAAGACGTTCAGGAGACCGTGTGGTTACAGCTGCAGGACTCCACCGGACACTTTCAGGTGATGCACAGCTTCGTTTTATTTTGAAATTGCAAGTGTGCTGAAAGGCAAAGATATTTTCTGTTTTCTTAAGTTCTCTGACACAACTGAACTTTTATCATTGTAGGAATCTCTTGGAAAATTCTGTCAGTTTATAAACAATTGTAGGAGGTATAAATCCCCCCTCCTGAGAGAAAAGTGGTCTTGGAAGCACACTTATATGAACTCGTGTCCAAAACCAACAGTAGAAGCCTATGACGCTGTGTGTCAGCTGGGAATGCAGACTGTACAGAGTTTGATAAGAATTCTGGTAAATGTGGATATATTTTCATTTTAATATTCATAGATGTCTTTCAGTATTGTATGTATTCAATATTGTACTAAGAACTTTTTGCTTTGTTTTGCGCTTCTTCAGGAGCAACTACAACTGCAGCCTGTTGACTTCAGATCAGTCTTTGAGGAGTTGGTGGAGAAGGATTTGGCCATTTTTGAAGAAAGGCGGCTGCAGGACCTGCTGCTGTGCCAGGTACAAGCTCCCACCTATTCTGTCAAAAACGAGGACTTTCACTCGCTATGGAAGTTCAGACTGAAAGAGCTTTTGGACAAACGACAGCTTTACCTACAAGTAAGTTCCTCTATTGTTTTCCTGTCATTTAGAACAGCTGATTTAAACTCCATTTACAACAACCACTGAGCTGCGGGTGCAATAGGCTGTACTTTTTAATCCCATCCATCAACTGGACTGTATTTCAACCAGTAAGAGCGTGTTAACAGGCACATGTTCTGCCTTGTTCTGTCATGTCGTGCATTCTTCATCCTTTCATGACTATTGATTGAGATGCAGCACTGTTGGCAACATTAGGCCCAGTGTTTATCCTGCACATTCACACTTTATAAACTCTAATCACATACCTCGTTTAAAACTATATCTATATAATTAAAATACCTCGTCACCCAGATGCAGGTTTTCCTATGTCCGCCTTACTCATGATTTCAGCTATTCTGATAAATTGCCAACATGAAATAGTTTTTTGCTAGAAATCAAAATATAATAGTGTTGCTTTGATGTTTTTGCTTTGCCTGTTAAGACCCAAACGCATCATCAGGAGCTTTAAAGTAGCACTACGTAACCTTCTGACCTTTAATATGTTTGGATGGTACACTGATGTTTATTATGTACATTATTTTATTTATTTTAATCCAATGTCGATTTATAAAACTTGTAGATGTATTTCTTTTTGTTTTTAAGTCTTCTCATTTCTGGTAACATGACCCTACTTTCGTGGCTTACTGGGGCTCGGCGAGATCTTAGCATATACACACACAACTGGTTTCCTTTGTCGCCTCCTTCCAAAATCAGCTTTTCTTGCCAAGATGATGCCAAGTTCAGATGTCTTCCTTCACCAGTGTAGATTCATCTATAAAGTCTTTTGCAGCGTATTACTGCTCACATTAGAAGACCGCGGTCTCTCATATTATCAGCTAATGCTAACAGGCTCCGTCACGTGATGTCACCACGCACGTAGTTAAAAATAAATCTGTTATGGTCTTTAATAGTCACATCATCTAGAACAGGTTTACTCTTCATCCCTTTATCAAACAGTAAGCAGCCTGTTATTTGATTTACATGACAGGATGTCATAGCTGCTCTCTGTGTCCACTGTAGTCGGCGCCAACACAGACACGTGTGCGCACACACAGGTTTCCGTCAGCGGACAGAGTGCATGCGTCGGAAAACACAGCTGGAAATCAGACAGAAATATGAGAGTTTTCTAGGTTTTCAGGTGAAGAAAGCATCTTTCTCCAGCGAGGAGCAGATGGAGGATTTCTCCTGCTCTGGTATTACGTCGACAGCATCACGGTCGTCATGGGAACGCGCACAGCTGAAGCTGGATTTACATCATTGAAGGAATTTCTGAAGGCGGATTTATGGACGCGTGGGGTCTGTGTAACGGCCGTAGGCTCAGCGTAGCTTTGCAGAGGCTCGACGTGCACCTCTTCCAGACCTGACGTGCAACCCTCCCTTGTGATTGGTCAGTTGGGGATCACGTGTTGCCGGATATCTGGATCTTCGCGCTGAATTTGTGTGGTAACCACCGATTCTAAAAACCGTAACCAGTGGATCAAGTTGATGAGAGGCTGATCGAATTATTTCTTCATTTTTTTCCACGAGCTAATGAAGACACTGAGCGATACTGGACACCATTGTTGTTTTAAAACAGAAAATACCTCACGAGCTGAAGAGAACCATCAAAAGAACTCCGACCTGGTGATTTTACCCGCTGATACGCCCCTGCTGCCACCTTCAGGTTAGGAGGAGAAACTGCAACACAACACCAAAACGACGCGACACGCTCCGCTCGAGTGGGAAAGCAAACTCACCAACGTCAGCTACGCCGTAACCGACCGCACGCTGAGTAACAGTCCGCCTTCAGTCGCATTACGGCTTTAAGTGGATCCAGTATTCTTTGTAGGTTTTATTAACATCAACAGGTTATCTGAGATCTGAACTGGGGTTTATTATTTTTTTTATCTGCATTTCTTGCTGTGAATCTGGGAAAACGCTGTATTGTTCTGGTATTTCAGAAATACATATAGATGTGTCAGATCAGATTATAACAGTAATCTGATTACTCCTTGATAACTGATTTTGATTAGCAAGTAAATGCACTCAGTGGTTTATAACATGGTTATCTAAGAAAGTCTTTAAAATTCAAGAAAAATATTTGGTGATAGATAACTAGCTGTAAATGAAAAGAAATCGAATTGAATCGAATCAAAATAAGTTGGTGTGAATTGATTCAGGAAATTAGTGACGATGCCAGCCCCGTTACGATGCTCGGTGGGGTCAGCATAGATGCACGACCAAAAGGTTTCCTGTGTCGTTTCTGTCAGCTCAGCTTCTCTCGCCAAAGTAAAGCCAAATCCAGATTTTTTAAATATTGCTTATTATTGTGTTGTTATCATTTTTTCCATAATCGAGCAGCGCTGCTACTGATGGTAATTTCTCATGGATGTTCTGTTTGTAGAAAATGGACGGCATTTTGGAGAAGCTGACAGACAACATGGCTTCTTATCTCGCTGAGCTGAAAGCTGAAATCTCTGAGAGAGAGAAGTTCCAGGAGGAGCTGCTGGCTGTGTTCACTAACCAGCCAGTCAGCTTCAGTGTGTTGGAAAGTGTTCTTCACCGAGAGCTTGACCGCAGATCTGCAGTGTCAGAAAGCAAAAGGATGCTTCTACAGGTGGGCCGTGACCATGTCTTCTTTACCTTCTTCGTCCAGGGGAGGTGTTTGTTATAATAAAACTTTCTCATATTGTCTTTTTGCTCTGTTCACACTGCAGCTCAATTCCCATTTTTATGTTGTCCATATATGAGTTATTGGATTTTTTTTTTAATTTAAGTCTGAATGGCGCAAATGCGATTTTTTTTTCATTTATTATTTTTTTTTATCTGACCCAGGCCACTTAGTGGCCTCGGTCTGAACGGTCATGCCTCATTTCATCCAACTTTGACATCACAGAAGTCTCATCACAGTTCTGCTGTTTCAATATTTACGGTTGTTTTTTACTTTTACTGTAAGTAAAACAACAACAAAACACCACTTTAAATATATGAACGAATTAAGCAAAATTAGAAATAGAATTAATGTGTTAACGTTCAGGTCTGGTCGTGTTTTGTATCCTACATCAGAGGTCAGGTCCAGATTTCTCTGGAAAATATCCATTGGTCGGTTTGATAATCATCCTATTACAGTAGTTTTTTTTTCTTTACTTCAGCCACGACCCCAAAGATAAGATGCGTTGGTGTTGGCGACCCCCACCCACGTGTGACGGGTTGGTGGTTATGTATAAAATGGGTCATACTGTAGCATCCTCTAAATCTAAGGCTGGAAACCTGTCAGAATCTTTACAAATAAGGAGGATAAAGCTTTCTTTTCTTCGGTGGTTCACTGCTGATCTACATGCCAAAAGTCAGCTTCTGTTGCAAAGGTGATGTCACATTCAGATTTTTAAAATGGCATGTTACTACCTTTTGCTGTTTATGCGTTCTTTTTTAACCTCTTCATTAATGGTGATTAACTTTGACAGCCCTGGTTTAAAAAAAACAACAACACAGATTTATTTGGCAGTTCTTTTCTAAACTGGTGACCCCCAGTTTGAAAACCAGTGTCTGAACAGGTTTGGGCCGGTGCAGGTTTGTAAAACTGGACCCTTGCAGGACTCTGCACAGACGAGTTTGGCTATTCTGTCTATACATGCCTCTTAATGAAGCAGGACCCACTGCTCCATAAAAGGTTCACTTTTGTGCTTTCCTCAGTCTCCTTTTTTTTCCATCAGTTGGACGTAATTTTATGGGTTCAGTGTAAACAGACATGAAGCATCCATTCTGTCCGTTAATGCCATGCACTGTGTGACGTTATCTTCTGTGCATGAGTGTCGCTTTAGGGCTACATACCGTTCACACTACAGCGTGATAAAGGTGGCATTGAAATGATGATATCGACCAAGCAAAAAAATCGGGTTTTCAATGAAAAAATTTGGATTTGAGCATTAAGACCTGCAGTGTGAATGAAGCCTTTGAATTGCCTTTACAATCTTTTCTCTCCACATGCAGTCCATTGATGAGCAGAGTGGGCAGTTAGAGGAATTAAAGCAGCTGGCAGTTCAGGCCAAATCTCAGCTGAGAGAGGAAAAACACAAGACTTCTACCCTGCTGGAGGTGGTGGAGGGAGTTCCTGTAAAAGCAGAAGTCTCCCTGCTCGTCCAGCACCTGAGTCTACAGCTCCAGCAAACAGAGGAAAACATCAAAGTGAGTTTTAACATCTGGTCTGTGCGCTCGGGCGCAGATGTTGGCTTTGAGTTAAATGATGTAGCTGAGCTTGACCTGTAGATTTCAGCTGCCATCCAAACTGGTCCCCATCGTAGTGTTATCTGATGTGTCCTCTCAAAACGGCCGAACTAGAAAGACTTATCTGAATGTGGAGTGGATGAATAATGGATTTAATTTAATCACTTTCAGTTTTATCAGCAGAAAATCGTGATATAAATCTAATCCATTATTTTACTAGTTTTTTTGCCTTTTTATCTGATGGTGATCTACGATGTTTTTTATTTTCAGAATCTGCATGTACAAATTAAAGAGCTGGAGGAGGCGCAGACTAACGCTAACAACAGGGTGTCCCTCCATAAACAGGCCACCCAACTCTTACAGACTGAACTGCAGGACAGTCGTGCACTGATTGAGCAGAAAGAGGCCACAATCCAAACCCTGAAGAGCAGTCTACAAGACTCTGAGGTATAGCTTTCATTCATATATCAGAATCAGAATACTTTATTAATCTCTTTGGAATTCCTCAGGGAAATTTATGTTTCCAGTACAACCCCATCCAAGACGAGACAATAACAACATATAACACAAACAGGATCAGGCATACTGAGGGCTCCTTTGTCTTAGTTATAGGAGAAAGGTAACATTAGGGGAGTAAGATGTAGCTGGAGAGGATAAAAAAAAAGGCCTCTCCACACTGGGCCTAAGGGCCCATTATTGAGATACAAAAAACACTCCTCAGTACATAAAGAACAAAACTCAGACA
>JBAGKM010000025.1:27808651-27819532 GCA_037177155.1 Melanotaenia catherinae | reverse complement strand
AGCTCTACACCCTCTTCAGGGTCTTTGAGGGGGCATGGGAGTTTGCCCAACCAATCTACATGTGCTTTGTGGACTTGAAGAAGGCATTCTTCCCCCCACAGGTGTCCCCTGGGGACTCCTGTGGGGGGTACTCCGGGAGTATGGAGTGCCGGACCCGCTTGGATAGATTTTGTTGATCTATGTTGTTGCTACGTGTCTTTGGTTGATGTCCATGGTCTTACATGTTTTTGCTAAATGTTGTTGCTTTATGTATGTCTATGTTGCATATGTGTTTGTTGCATATTTAGACGTTGTAGTACTCTGCACTTGTCTTTACCAAGCAGCAACCTCCGGCAGTGAAAAGTGAAGCCTATGCGGAAGTGCAAAAAATTGCAGTTCACCCTTCATCCACTAAGGACAGGCTCCAAAACAGAGTCAATCCCATAGACTGTATATAAAAGATGGACAGAGCCTCCGTGACGTCACCCGTCGGTTTCTGAAGAGCAAAAGTGAAGCTCGTTGGGCGGTTCCTTCCATTCGTACACCATGGAAATGTACCCTGTAGGTAATAACACAGAGTTTAGAAAAGAGAATTAAAATGTTCTTTGAAATTAACTAGAGGATCCTCTGAGTTAAGTACACATCTACAAAGTTTTTTTTGTTTTTCTATTCCAATCAACAGCTGAGAGATTTCACTCACTTTGTTATTAATTCTGTTTGTTATTAAATGTCTGTTGTCTAAAAGACAGCTTTAAACGCAAGGCTATTCTTATGTTTTGTAAAGGACTTAAATTACAATGTAAATTAAAGCTGCAAGCAGCGATGGAGGCCCTCGCACCTCTGGCGCCGCTCCGGCCTAGTGCACCGTCCTATCAGCTGGCAACCTCCCTCCAGCAGCACGACCACCTCACCCAAAGCTGTATGCCCCTTCTTCCAGAGTTTATCTCCATCAAGAGGTGATTTTCCTCATGAGAGGATCAACTTGCACCTCAGTCTGACCAGTGATGACATCTGTGTTCATGACCTTGTTTCTTACAAACTGTGTTGAATTCTCACATGATTTTATCATGAGGAAAATTCTATGTGGCCACTGGGTGGCGCTATAGTAAATTTTTTACGTTGAACCATGTTGAGGTTGAAGCCAGGAAAATATCACCACCATAGGCCAACTGGCGGCAGGGATAGAACCACTTCCTGTTTCATGGCGAATGATATAACCATCCCAGGAAGCCATTTTAATCATGATGCTGCAAGAAGGCAGTCAAATTTTCAACCATGAGTTCCTGAAGGACGATATAAATTAGTTTGAATTGGTTTTACAGATAAGGGTTAAAATGGTGGGACTTCCTGTTCCCAGGGGGCGGGGCTATGGCGCTGACAACATCAGGACACGAAGAGGCTTTTTTGTTTGTCCTGGCATGTTATATACATATGCCACATTTCATGAATGTCAGTCAAAGCAGTGGTTGGAGCTGATAGATTAAATATTTATAGGGGGCGCTATGGGGCCATATAACAGCATATGTCTATTTGAATCAGTTCCAGGTCTGACCACTGTCCTCCCTGCTGAGTTTGGTGGAGATCGGGAGTACATTAGGTCAGTTACAAGTACTTCCTGTTTCATGGCGGTGGACGCCATTCGCCATGGTTTTGCTTGAGGAAGGAACTTGAGGGTTTTTTCTGTAGCATCATGAAAGGGTTTGACCTGATCTGAAGCACTGTAGAGTGTGTGAGTTTAATCCCTGATGAGCGGGACCCCGGTGTCTGAGAAAGGCACTTCCTGTTTCCAGGGGGCGTGGCTTAGGCCAAGACCAGAAGTAGTTACATGTATCTGTTCAGGAGTAGACCCTGATTAATTACTGTAAGTGTAATGGTGATTGGATGAAAATTGAGGGATTTATACTGATTAATGATGTCATGGCGTCTTATCCAAGTTTGTCATGGCGCCACAGTCTCGCCATGCAATGTTGAGCAATGCGCAGGTGACAACATCTGGACATGTAGATGTGGTCGGCATGGAACTGAAGTGAAACATGTGCAGTTTGGTACAGACTGCGTGTTGTTTGTCCGAAATAATGGATTCCATGCTTGATGGCGAAACATCAAAACTTGATGAGGCGCCGCCGCTGAACGCCACCTCCTATTAGAAAATTTTTAATAACTTTTGACCACACATGCCTCTGGAGTGTTCAGACTGAGTTTGAGGTAAATATGATAAAATCTGTAGGAGGAGGAGTTCAAATGCAAGGCAAAGAAACATGCAAAAATGACCCCAAAAATTACACTTTTTTCAAAATGGCCGACTTCCTGTTGAAGTTATCATATAGGTCCAAGAGGCTTTTTTTTACATCCTTCCAAGTTCAATGAATATACCGGATTTCAGCCATATCGCTCAATGTAGTGGGCAGTTATGATCAATTAAATATTTGTAGGGGGCACTATAGAGCCATATTGCAATTTTTCCAGCATATGTCAATGTGGCTGAGTTCCCGGCCTGACCGAGGTCCTCCCTGCAAAGTTTGGTGGCGATCAACGTTACAATGGGTCAGTTACAAGTACTTCCTGTTTGATGGCGTCGGACCACTATTCGCCATGGTTACGTTTGGCGAAGGAACTTGAGATTTTTATTGTGGTATCATGAAAGGGTTTGACCTGTTGTGAAGCACTTTCAAGTGTGTAAGAATCATTCCGGAGGAGATGAACCCCAGCGTCTGAAAAAAGCACTTCCTGTTGAAAGTGGGCGGGGCTTAGGGCTAGACCGGAATTGGTGGTATGGATCTGTTCAGGGCCAGACCCTGATTAATCCCTGCAAGTCTGATGGGGATTGGGTGAGAATTGAGGGATTTACACTGATTTATGATGTCATGGCGTCTTATCAAAGATTGCCATGGCGCCACGGTCTCACCCTGCAGCGTAGAGCAACAGTTTTCACTGAATATCATCACCAACCTGTTTGCTGCTGTCTGACCCAGTTTGGACTTGGTTGTGCTCAAATCGTCAGAGAAGTGGGTCTTTGAGTAAAAACCATGACTTCCTGTCGCCAGGGGGCGTGGCCAATTCATAATCCAGTTATTGACATGTAGATGTGTTCAGGATGGGACTGGCATCATACATGGCCATTTTGGTTCAGATATGTTGCTTAATGTGGAAGTTATATCACTTTCGTTTTTCATGGCAAGACGTCAAACTCTACTCTCGCCTCCGTGGGAGGGGCTAGGAAGCAAACCTTGGTGGAAGACTTTTGTCTCTTCCGGCTTGCCGTCGTCCTTATAAAAGGCTGCTGCGCTTCCTCAGTCCGTCCTCTTCCCGGTTAACCAGGCTGTGTGCTGTTAGCTGGCGCGTCATCATTAAGGTAAAACATCTCCAGCTTTATTCTCAGTTTACTTCTGGTTTTGATCCCTGCTGATGAAGACCGACTGGGGCGGAAGTCCGGTTTTTGTCCACCACTCGGTCTGCATCCAGTCCGGTACCTCGTATTTCAGTGAAACATAAGAGTTACAGACATTTCTGTGCGTTCTGGGATCGTATCAGATGTGAGTGAATGTGACAAAATTAACCCACGCAGCGGCGAACAAAGGCAGCCACGTGACCGCCACAATATCCGCCGGCCTGAGCGAAACCGGGGTTGGTGGGTTCCGGTATTGTGGACGGTTCTGATCCCGGAGGAGGGTGGGGGTCCGATGATGACGCGATAGTTTGGCAGATTAGAAAAGTCACTCAGATTGAGCAGATGGAAGAAGCCAAGCTTTTATCTGCTTTTGTGACGTAAGTAAGCAGCGCGAGACCAAAGGTGAATTTCACCAACATTGCGCCACTGTGTGCTGGGCCTGTTCCTCGTAGGGAGACTGTTGTCATGGCAACCCAGTAAACACTCCACCTACGTTTAAATGTTTTAAAGAACTTTAAATGATTAAATTCCTCCAGGAACGTGATTTTTATTCATGATCTCTTGTTTCTGTGGAAATTTTGTTTCGTAATGCAGGTGGAAGTCATGTGATCCAGACCCACGAGGGGCGTGTCAGAAAATGTCTGTTGCAGTCGATTATATTTATGTATATTCTTTACTTTAGTCAGGTGATGCCACCAGGTTAAATATCCATTTAATGCAGTAAATATGAGGTTAAAGGGAAGGTTGCGTAGCTGCATCGTCGTGTCTTTAGATGCCAAATGTGACGTAAACATGCTACTTTCTCAGCACCGCAATCAGCTGTTTAAGTGTAATGAGGAGACAAGTTCTCCATCACCAGTTGGAGAATTCCTGGCGTTAACGTACCGGACACGTTGTTCTGTGTCCGGTGATCTGAGACCAGGTGATGTTGAATGATCAGCCAATCGAGGCGATGGCTGATTCATCAGCTTGTACTCCGTTGGTCATGTGATGCTGGAGCTTGTGTCCTGTATACACCGTACAGACTACAGATACAAAAATCTGGAAATGGGTGTACTTCCACAGGAAGTTTGCAGGTATCTAAAGGTAATCTGGTAAAGTTCTTATAAAGTAGGGATGTGCTAAACACAGCTGAAGACGAAGATGAAGACGTTGCCAGGTCTGAGCGTTCAGAGCTGCACCTCTCTGCAGAGGTCTGCATTTCTGTCCGAGATGGGATTAACTTTCTAATCTGTGCCAGCAGATGTAGCCAGGAGAGCTTCATGATGTTATGGACTTAATGCCCCAACCAGCCACAAGCCATGGTGTGCATTAGCTTTTAAAGCAAATGAAAATGAAGCCATTAACATGAAAAAGCCGATTTGGTGGCGGCGTTCAGCCGTGCTAATCTTCAGGTCAGACGGGAGTAGCACGTTAACAGAGTAGCTCTTCAATCACCAGATTTAGTTTTTTAACACCTTTTTGTCAGATGCTGGTCCCGGGCTTTTCCTAAAATGACATGCATCTTTATTAAAGGCTAGTTTATGGACTTTGTATGGAGGGATGTGATTTATTTCTCTATGTAGGTAAACGTACTGCATGTACATGTCCATAGATTTGATTGTATTAAAAGGACCCAGGAAGAACCGCTGGTTGTCACGCCGCGTTGTACTGAGCTGCCAACTGTCACACATCCGCCGTGAGACTCGCGCTGAACCTTTGATTTCTCACGCTGAATACACACCAAGCAATGCTGGCTAATCGAGAGGTTCGGAAGGATTCCCTGCGTTACTATTTCAGCTTCATAAACAGCCATGATTTTTTTTAATACAGTAGTACTAGCTGGTAGTTTTAGCGGTTTCCCTGTTTAGTATATTTTTAATCTGTTTTTTGAAGGACAGTTTTGTTTACAGAACAGACTTTATTTTCTATCTTAGTTTTGGTTTTCATTCATTGTTGATGAGATTGAGTCCTTTCTGTTTTTATTTAAAATTTCTTCCATTTCCAATGTAAAATGTCCTTTAGAAATGAAAGTTTATTGATCTTTGAAGTATGTACTTGTACTATTATGGCCTCAAAATGACGACTTTATCGTGATAATTTCTGAGAAAATTTATTGCACAGCAAAATTTGTTATGGTGACGGCCTTGCTGCAGGCTAATGGGGATCCACATGTTTAAATATAAAGTAGATCGGTAGCTCCTGACCCCCTTCATGTGGACGCCCTGCCCACCCTGAGCTTCTCGCCATCTTCGGGCTGAGGCAGCCAAAGTTAACTTTTTCTGACAGGCTCCATGTGGACGAAATGCCCAGATTAAAAAATGGATCGGATGTGCTTCAGCTTGCCTGTGTGGACATGATCATTTTTAATCAGTGGCTCTGAACGGTGAAAGCGTGTGCGATGGGATGGAAACGGATTCTTTTGTGGAACATTGTGAAACCAGGTTTAATGACAAGCTGGCATTTTAGGGGTTAAATTTCAGCAATGTGTGTTCATATGGTTTTATTTGTCTCTAAGGATAAAAAGTGTGACCCATCCGAGGGATGTAGGAAGGTAAAAAACATGGCTTTGGAGCTTTTAGGGTTAAAGAGATGACGTTGCTAAACGTCCTCATCCTCTTCCTGTGTGGGCGGAGCTACTGGCTATGTAGTTCTGTTCAGGTGCGAGTCAGATCCAGACTCAGCTGGACTGCTTCGTGTGTGATGGGGTCGGCACCCTCTGGGGTCGGCCCCACAACGTCCCACTCCAAATGCAGCAAAGTGGTGTGAGTGACTCTTCATCCCCGTCTTCCTCCTAGGGATGGCTGTGTCTTAATCTCTGAATGTCTTTCAGGATCATGGCTGAGCTGCAGGAACGCACTTTCATTGCCATCAAGCCCGACGGCGTGCAGAGGGGCATCATCGGAGAGATCATCAAACGCTTCGAGATGAAGGGCTTCAAACTGGTGGGCATGAAGATGCTCCACGTGAGTAAAAACCAGTCTGTAGATGGATGGCACTGCTTTTAGATCAGGGTTATTTTGGATCATGTACTTTCATGACGAGGACACATAAGACCTGTGGTGAGCTGATTAGCCTCCTGATCTATTCCTGACTGTAGTAGCTGACTAGCGGGTGGAACTTAACTCATTAACCTCTGACTGAGGTTTTATGAGGATGTCTTTGCCATGTTGGCCTGGTTGCACAACGTTTCATCAGTATCCTTCCACTAGATCAAGGAAACCTTGGTTCAGATCTTCTCTGGACTTCCTGCAGCAGGTTACACAAAGATTCACCTGGTGTATCAAGTTGAAGGGACCTCCACCTCCTCCACCAGTTCAGCTTCAGTCTGTTTAGGAAAGTCTCTGATCTCGTCTCATCTAAAGCTGGGGTTGGGTTGGAGGCTCGGAGACCTGGTAAACCATCTCCTGTCGCTTCCTCTGGGCATCAGCCACCATGTAGAGAAACGTCTGCACCTTGTGGGACCACAGTGATGGTTTCTGTGCAGCCATTTACCAGCTGAAAAGCATTAGAAACAGTTTTCTTGTTTAGGGATTGGTAAACAACTGATTACACGATTGTTTTTAAAAATGTATCAGCGTTGAAAGTTCAGAACTTTATCTTCATGCATTCATTACTGTGGCTGAAGGAATGTAGGACCTACAGGTGCTTTCTGAAAAAGGCAGGTTAACATTGTAAATAAGGATTTGTTCTGGATGTATTTCATGGTAAAATAGGGTTAAACTGAAGGTCATTCTTAAGGTTAAACAACTGAGATGGGATTTAGGTGTGAACTCTGAGGATCCCACAGTCTTAACCTGGTCTCCTCCTGCAGGCCTCTGAGGACCTCCTCAGGCAGCACTACATTGATCTGAAGGACAGGCCGTTCTTCTCTTCCCTTGTTAACTACATGGCTTCTGGTCCAGTGGTTGCAATGGTGAGATCACACAGACTGAAACTCCATCTTTTAGTGGAGATGAACAATGTGTTTGGTAAAATGTCAGGACTTAGTCTTCATTCTGTGTTCCAGGTGTGGGAAGGTAAAGGTGTGGTGAAGACTGGCAGGGTGATGTTAGGTGAGACCAACCCTGCAGAGTCTAAACCTGGAACCATCAGAGGAGACTTCTGTATTGACGTCAGCAAGTAAGTCCCATGGAGATGCCGCAGGGCTCTGAAACCGTTCTGTGTGGAGCAGGTTTTGACTCTGTTCTCCTGGTCTCTCTCAGGAACATCATCCATGGCAGCGACTCAGTGGAGAGCGCCAACACCGAGATTTCCTTGTGGTTCAAACCAGAAGAGCTGGTCAGCTACACAAGCTGTGCCTTTAGCTGGCTTTACTGAGCTGCTCCAGGTCCTGCAGCCGTCCCCCCACTGTTCAACGGGTCTCAGACCAGTAAAACTCTTGCCGCAGATTTCCAGACTAGGCCTGTAGCCTAGATGACATTCTCGTCACACATTTCCTTCTCTTTACTCTGCATCCTGTAGTTTCTATGAACATTTTCCATCCATGTCATTCCTGTAGAAACATTCCTCGTGTGCACTTATGACTCGTTGGGTTGTGTTGATCTCCAATAAATGCACGTGACCCCAGCTGTCTGGTTTCATTGTGAAGATCTCCTGCAGATATTTAACTGGTAACAACCCATGACCGGCATCATTCACCCTCCAGACAGTTTAGTTTACAATTAGATGCAGAACAATAATCTGGGTTCTGTTAAATACGTTGGATGTTAAAATCTCTGCTGTCAGACACCCCAGAGGTGACCTGATTTTTCTCTAAAATCTGCATGGTGGTTAGCACCGCAGCCTCACAGCAAGTCGCTGCTTCCAGTCTTTCTGTGGCGTTTGCATGTTCTCCATGTATGTGGGGGTTCTCCAGCTTCCTCCCACCATCCAGACATATTGGGTCTCTATAAATGAGATGGTTAGCTGTATAAATAAAGGTTTTTAAAAAAAAAAAAAAACCTCAAGGGAGACGTGTTCCACTTTAAAGGTTGTAAGATTAAAAAGTTGTCTCTTTAAATGGGATATGTTCATGTTTTAACTGGAGGATTTCAAACTAATCTTAATCCTAAATGTGCTACCGTCTGACCTGCTTGGCTGGATTTAGCTGGTAAATGTACCTCATCCAGGATGGTTTGGATGGAGGAGCCGTTACATTAACGGATGTTCAGCAACCACATCAGGACTCGGTCATCTGGCCACATGATGGGTAACAGGAGATTTTTTTTTAACGTTTCCACGTGCATCAACATCTCATTCACTTCCTGTGTCACGTGTAAGGTGAGGGTAAGGTAGGCTGGCTCCTCTACCATCATCAGGGGAAAAGGTCAGGCCAGCAACACTACCCCCACTCTGGAGGGAGATTTATTCAGAATATTCGGATTAGAGAAACCATATTTTATTATTATACATTATATTATTTTATTTCATCAGCTTGATAATTATAATTTATTTAGATGCGTAAGCCTTGTCTGCAGATGTCAAAGTTAAATAGATATACAGTAGGCTTTCAGTGACATTAAGCAATACAGTAAAAGTGCAATGACATAACTGTCAAAACTAATCATGTAAAATGGCTTAATTGTTTAATACTTGAAATTCTTCACATTCTCAGATTTTATCAAGCGCTACACAGAACTGTTAAAACGGTCATTTGTGAAACTTCAGAAAACTTCGAAAAACGTCTTGTGATTTATATTCCGTCAACCAGGCATTCAGTCAGTCACCTGTGACACCCGATGTGTCCAGGATTCGCAGCTCCAGCAGCATCCAGACCTCCCTCGACAGTACACACTGACTCCTCTTCTGATTCTGATTCAGGGATTCTTTTCTTTGGCTTTTTGTTCTTCTTTGTGACTTTTTTTGTAACTTTCTTTTTTCTCGCCTTCATGAGAAGAACGTGCTTCCTTTTCTGGTGTGTCAGGGTGTTTTTCACAGTCGTATCTAACAGCCAATCAAGAAGAATCAAGAAATTCACACCCTCGTTGGAAAGGTGTGAAGGGTGATTGTCCAAAATCAGCCGGACTTTAGACTCTGCGGAGCTACGAGTGTGAAGCTGGATGTGTTTAAAAACACAATCATTCTCCTGCATCCATCCAGTGCAGTTGGCTATTCCTATACAGCCAGTCAGTCCATCTCTGACAAAGTGGGACTTGAAATGTCCACGTGGAAAAATGAACATCGTGGTATAGTGTTGCCACCAGTGTGCCCCGCTCAGCTGAGGTAGGAGCCCCTACCTGCTTTTCCCCACGTCGAGTGTCGCCCGTCTCATCCACATTCCAAATGTTGTGAGGAGAGAACTTGTGCTTCTTAAGAACTTTGCTCAGATTGAATGTAGGGAAATTCTGACACTCGATTGAAGCTGGATGTTCTTGACAGACTTGTGGCTTGTGGTCATCTAATTGAGATCTAATTGGTGTTCCTCTTCAAGAACCCAGAAAACCAATCTTCCCCAGCCGTACCCGTCTCTCTCCACTGCTCAGGAAATTTGCACCTATAACGAGTGGCCAGTTATGCAAATCTCCTAACCTGAAATGAAAGTGTTATAAATGTAAATATTATCCATCATAGTATCTTTAAGCCTAATTCTAACCTCTCCCTCCTTTTCTGTTCCCAGACTTCTCTCTCATATTAACATGTCTTCTCCTCATCTCTTGCCTTTTTCAATCCTCCCCAACACTCTTCTGCTGATCCAGTAACCAACACCTGGTAACTTATTTCCCTCTGCTTGCAGTCTCTCTTGCTTTTTGTGAAACCTGTAGAGTGTAGTGTGACAGATGGTAAACTCTCTTTCTCCAAAATATGGAGTGGGACCTCTCTGTCTGTCACCCTGTTTCTCACCTCGGCAACACCTCTTGCAACCGTCCTCGTATTGTCAGCCATGACCTCATGTGCTAGCTAACCAGGGCAACCTGACAAATGCTAATCAATATTAGCTAAAAGTTATGACTTATTAAACCATTTAAGTTGGACTGAAATCACAAAAACATTGACAACAGTTTAACAAAAACAAAGCTCAAGTAAAAGAAAGACTTTCATACATCAAAAACTGTTTTTTTTCCAATAAATCCTGGAGCTGAAAATGTTTTTGGCTGCTTTTTAAAAGAATCGACAAAATCTAAACATCTAAGGGAGAGGCAGCGTTCCACTGCCCGGAAGCACTGATGGCCTCCGGTCCTCCAGCATGGACGTGGAACTACCAGTAACCTCTGATCTGAAGACTGTAAAGCTTGGCCTGGTATGTGTAAATGAGTAAGGTCAGAGATGTAGGTAGGGAGGAGCCCGACCACATAGAGCTCTAAAATTAAGGACCAGCATTTTAAAATGAATTCTAAAATAGACGATAACCAATGGAGAATTGTTAAAACCGGGGTGCTATCTGCTCTTTTATAAGAGTGAGTTAAAAGCCTTGCTGCAGCATTATTTACAGCCTGAAAACAGTTTAACTCTTTCTTATTAAACAGGTTTCAGTAGTCTGAAGGGGAAGAGATAAAAGCATAGATAACCACCTCAAGTTCAGTCTGACACCAAAGTTCTCAGCTTTGCTGTTTTAG
>JBAGKM010000025.1:27716754-27729196 GCA_037177155.1 Melanotaenia catherinae | reverse complement strand
TACCCATCAGCTGCCTCTGGAGTCCCACAGGCCAAAAAGGCCTGATAGGACTCCTTCTTCAGCTTGACGGCATCCCTCACTGCCGGTGTCCACCAACAAGTTCGGGGGTTACCGCCACGACAGGCACTGACGACCTTATGGCCACAGCTGCGGCTGGCCGCCTCGACAATGGAGGCACGTAACACAGCCCATTCGGACTCAATGTCCCCTGCCTCAACCGGGACATGGTTAAAGCTCTGCCGGGGATGGGAGTTGAAATTCTTTCTGACAGGGGACTCTGCAAGACGTTCCCAACAGACCCTCACAACATGCTTGGGTCTGCCAGGCCTGACTTGGGTGCTGAGAAAGTAGGAAAATGTATCCATCACATTTAGCATTTAGAGACACCGACACTGTCATGTAACAAAGTTTCACGTTAAATATAAATGAAATAACCATGCCGACTGTTCATTGTCCCCCCCACTGTGGACAAAGCTTCTCATGGAGGATGACCTGACCGGACCAAAACCAGTTTTTCTTGGTCTTGTGGCCTTGAAAACAAGAACAAAGTTCTTGATTATCGTGGAGTATGTAACAAGCTTTACTTCGCTCTGTCACCTCTTTTCCACCATTGGAGTGAGTTGCAGTAGAACTAGACAGGATGTTGAGACTATTTCATTTTACAAAATAAAGTTACTCATAGAGCTATTCATTCATTGTTTTGCCTCCATTATTTACACGTAGCGGGGACCCTGCTCTGATATCCTTTGTTCCACAGGTAAACATCAGAAACTCGGCATGCATGCAGACCGATACCTTGGTGGAGGTCTTCATGCAGGGAGCCATGACTGGGGCTGGATGGTGAACCATCACAGGGACTGTCTCCATTTGGGGTCAGGGAGATGTGACAGTTCCAGCCCGTCTCTAAACCCATCTTCTCAGCAAACACCTGTACAGGTAGAGGACAACATCAATCTGTATGTGCTCTCATACATCTCCATAGAAGATGGATTACTGTTGCTTTTATGATTAACAATTTACTGAATCTTCCTAAGACACCATAGTCCACTGTACATTCAGATGGCATCAGAAGCCAGCCTTTCACTATGCCATGCCATGTCGTCAGACGGACCTCCCTTCGGTCTCATGGCCCATCCTACTCTAACTTTCAGGTTGCTCCTTGGATTTTGGGAAGATAAAGGTTCCATTTCAGGTGAAAACCCTCCACTTTATTCAGCATGTTATAAAGATGTTCCAATGTGGCCGATCCTTGCCTATTGGTCAATCCAGACTGAGCAGGTGACAGCTGCTTGTGCTGTGAAGCCATTGTCAAGCTTCGGCTGCCGAGGTCCATGAGGGTTCATCCGTCCTTCCATGTCTCTCAGCTGAAACCGGTCTCCTCCAGCCCCTTGGTCCCTCCTTCCAGGCCCCCTCCGCCCCCCCAGGGTCATTGGTGGTAGTCCGGGTTTCTCTGTTCACTGCCTCCTGGATGTTCGCTGTCGCAGTCAGGGGCTGCAGTATCTGGTGGACTGGGAGGGTTATGGCCCAAAGGAACATTCCTGGGTTCCTCGGTCGTTCATCTTGGACGCTCGTCTCATTCTGGCTTTCTATCGGGCCTGCTCTGGTGTGTCACCCGGGGGCTCTCCTTGACGGGGGTACTGTCATGGGTTTCCCCACGTTGGTGCTTTCTCCTCCCTTCTTCCCTTGTATGGACGAGAGGCAGATCTGGTGACTAAGGCTGCGCAGCTGGAAGGAATCAGTTTCATCATGCCACCTGAACATAAGCTCCAGGCTGATCTTCAGTCTTCGCTGGATCGTTGCTACATCTTGTGGTATACCGGCCACTAACACATTCATGTCTAAGGTCATTTGCTTGTGTTTAATGCTTCTGTGCTCTCTTTTAAGTACCCTGCCTGGAAACCACAGCTGCCTTCCGAGGATTTGGTCTGCCCGCTCTCCGCCTCGTCCGACATGGATCCCATCCCACCTGCCATCTTCAGTTACACAATAGTACTCACTGCATTCCTGTCGTTTGCTCTCTTCCATTGGTCCTCACTCCAGTCGTGACAGAGGGAATCCCGTGACCATGGGATTCCTAAAAAAATGTCAGCCTCTATTAGGCATATCTGCATAAATTAGCATCCTTTTTCTTTTCTTTAATACAGCTTAAGTGGAGCACCCTGTGTTTGAATTGAAGTTCCCTATTATAAGCACATGTGTGGATATAAACATATAGGATTTGGGGATCACCAGGTTTCTATAATTGATGACATGGAGATGGATACAACTTCACCAGTTTTGTTTGAGAGTCAATTTGTATGCTGGAGAATTTACTCTAAAATAGAGAACGGTTAATACAGCTCACACACTGAAGGGAGTTGCAGGTTGCCACATAAACTTGGTGAGCTGGAACGTTAAATCTTTCAATCACCATGTAAAAAGGAAAAAGGTGCTCGCACACCTTAAGTGTATGTGCGTGTATGTGTATATGCAAGTGTATGTGGTGTGTATGTATATATGTATGTATATGTGTGTGCATATGTGTACACGTATTTATATTCTTTTGTTATAACTAGCACATGACGAGGTTTGGCTGTTTAGGCATTAGAGGATGACACGGCAGTGTATTATTACTCCTGTCCCATCCCACTCCCACAGAAAAAAAACCTGTCCCATCCCAATCCCGATAAAATTATTCCCGATCCCATCCCGCTCCTAGCTCAACGTGGGTATTGCTTTCCTTCAAGAATCGCATTTGCGCACACTTGATCATTTCAGACAGAGAGGGGGATGGGTGGGCCAGTCATATCAAACCAATTTTAACAGTAAGTCGAGGGGAACAGCTATCCTAGTTAACAAAAATGTCCCATTCACGATGAGTAAAATGGAGGAAGGCTCTTCATGCAGGTTTATCATTGTTACGGGAAGATTATATTAACTCCAGTCATTTTAGCAAACGTATATGCCCCTAATTGGGATGACCATGCATTTTTTACTCATTTCTTCTCTCGTTTGCCAGACATGGACACACATTGACTTATACTGGCAGGAGACTTTAATTGCTGTTTTTCCACTCTGGACCGTGGTTCATCAAGCTCTATGCTTTCATCTAAAGCTGCCCTGACTGTAGAGTTGTTTCATCATTCGTATGGCGTATCGGATGTTTGGCGCTTCCTAAATCCCACTTCTACATTGTATTTATTTTTCTCACAGGTCCATAAAACAGACTCAAGAATAGATTATTTTTTTATTGATAAAAATCTTATCCATCTTGTTACCCAATGTGACTATAACGCAATAGTAATTTCTGACCATGCTCCACTGTCCCTGGGGTTACAAATGTCTGTTTCACAAGTTGCTTATCATCCATGGCGTTTAAATATTCAACGGCTTTCTGATGAAAGATTTGTTGAATTGATCTCATCTGAAATAGGTAAATTTTTAGAACATAATAAGACACCAGGAATGCCATTTTCAACAACGATGAAAGCATATTTACAGGGACAAATTATATTATACTGCGCCCAAAAAAACAAAATTAATCTTGAACGCCTTAGGAAACTGACAGACGGCATATTAAATATAGACAGACAGTTAGCTAGGACCTTCACCAGATCTATTAAAACAATTGACGCTTCAGACTGAATTTAACCTTCTTTCAACCAAACACACTGTTAATCTCATCAATAAAAACCGTCATAAAACCTATGAGCATGGTGAAAAGATAGGGAGAATTCTTGCACAGCAATTACGTCAGAAAACTGCAGCTCAATGCATCATAGCAAGTGCATAAATGATTGTCAAATTAACCAGATTTTTTACAAGTTTTACTCCACAATATATACATCAGAGTCACTGAAAGATAGGCGCTTATTTGAGTCTTTTTTTTGATAAATGAAACATTCCCTCTGTTAGTGAGCAAATTGCAGCCGACCAAGAAAAGCCGTTTATGGAGTTAGAACTTCAGTCTGCTGTGAAATCTATGCAAAATGGTAAAACCCCTTTACCAATGAGTTAACTCCTGTATTAC
Source organism: Melanotaenia catherinae (assembly GCA_037177155.1). NCBI lineage: Eukaryota > Metazoa > Chordata > Actinopteri > Atheriniformes > Melanotaeniidae > Melanotaenia > Melanotaenia catherinae. Next base: position 27,725,187 of record JBAGKM010000025.1, on the reverse strand, counting down.
TCTGCATACCACGAATCCTTTGTTTCTAGCACGCTACCTCCAACAATGCGTCAGGCCACTATTTCTCTTATCCCTAAAAAGGAGAACAATCCATTGGAGTGGCTCCTATCGACCTATTTCGCTACAAAATGTGGATAGCAAAATACTAGCCAAAATGATAGCGACTTGAAACTGTGCTACCCACACTGATCTCTGATGATCAGACGGGATTCATTAGGAACAGACAGCTGTCCTCAAATATACGCAGGCTCTTTAATATCCTTTATAGTGCCACTCCATCCGAGGCTACAGAGATAATAATAGTTTTTGATGCAGAAAAAGCCTTTGATCAGGTGGAATGGGATTATCTTTTCTACACTTTGGGTCGTTTTGGTTTGGGACAAAAATTTATACGATGGATTGAAATTCTTTATTCATCACCCATGGCTGCTATTCGGACAAATAATAACATCTCAAAATTTTTTCATCTACAACGTGGCACTAGACAGGGCTGCCCCCAGTCACCCCTTTTATTTGCCTTAACAATAGAGCCACTGGCAACAGCTTTGCGTGGTAACACTGATATAAAGCGAATAGTAAGATGTGGCATTGAAAACAAAGTGTCTCTTTACGCTGATGATCTGCTTTTATATCTGATTGATCCATGAACGATTTTGTCAAAAGTGCTTGATTTGCTTAATTTTTTTGGTAAGATATCTGGATACAAAATCAATATGCAGAAAAGTGAACTTATGACCATCGATCCCACCTGTCAGCTCAGTCCACTTCACTCTTTATCCTTACCAATAAAAATGTGTAATCTTAAAATTAAATATTTAGGTATTTGGGTAACCCAGCGATTTAAAGATCTTTATGATGCTAATTTCTCTCTACTCATAGCCAGCTTAAAGAAAGATCTGGACCGCTGGAATCTCCTGCCACTGTCTCTAGGGGGAAGAATAAATATGGCCAAAATGACGCTTTGTTTCTTTTTTAATGCATACCTATTTTTCTAACCAGATCTTTTTTCCTCTATAGACAAAATCATATCTAGCTTTATATGGAACAAAAAAACTGAATACGAAAAGAGATGTTACCACGACACTGCCTACATGGTGGGCTAGCTCTCTCCAATTTTCAGTATTATTACTGGTCAGCTAACATCAGAAACGTGCTACATTGGATTAATTAATTTCAGGGTGACCACGGTCCAAAGTGGCTACAACTCGAACATGCATCTTGTTCATCGGTCTCGTTACATGCTTTACCCTGTTCTAGTCTGCCTCGATTAGAATCTATATCTACATATTGTAACAATCCAGTTGTGCGGCACTCCTTTGAAATATGGATTCAGTTTCGCCGCGCCTTTTCTTCGATTGATATGTCAAAAAATGTCCCATTAGTCAGGAATAATATGTTCACGCCTTCCATCACAGATGATGCCTTTAAAATCTGGACTGATCTTGAAGTGAAGAGGATCAAATATATGTATGTAAATGGCACTTTTGCATCATTTGAATATCTGATAACACACTTTGAGATCCCTGATCACACTTTTTTAGATTTCTGCAACTTCACAGCTTTGTCTCATGCTGTTTTAAATGTTTTCCATTATTACCACCAGACCTGCTGCTGGACAAAATGTTAAAAACACCTCGCTGGTTTAAGGAGACTATTGGCAATGTATATACTTTACTCACTAAAGAGAATCTAAAACCCTTGACATTAATAAAGGGTAAATGGGAGAAGGAATTTGGTATTGAAATCCAAGATGAAGTGTGGCAAACTGCTCTTGACAGGATATCGTAGTCATGAATAATCGTAGGAATGAATAAAGAAATCGTAGGAATGAGTAAAGTAATCGTAGGAATGAGTAAAGTAATCGTAGGAATGAATAAAGTAATCGTAGGAATGAATAAAGGAATCGTAGGAATGAGTAAAGGAATCGCAGGAATGAATAAAGTAATCGTAGGAATGAATAAAGTAATCATAGGAATGAATAAAGTAATAGTAGGAATGAGTAAAGCAATCGTATGAATGAAAAAAGTAATTGACGGAATGAATGAAGTAATAGTAGGAATTAATAAAGTAATCGTAGAAATGAGTAAAGCAATCGTAGGATTTGAGTAAAGTAATCGTAGGAATGAATAAAGTAATCGTAGGAATGAGTAAAGTAATCGTAGGAATGAATAAAGTAATCGTAGGAATGAGTAAAGTAATCGTAGGAATGAGTAAAGTAATCGTAGGAATGAATAAAGTAATCGCAGGAATGAGCACAGTAATCGTAGGAATGAATAAAGTAATCGTAGGAATGAGTGAAGTAATCGTAGGAATGAGTGCAGTAATCGTAGGAATGAATAAAGTAATCGTAGGAATGAATAAAGTAATCGTAGGAATAAGTCAAGTAATCGTAGGAATGAATAAAGTAATCGTAGGAATGAGTAAAGTAATCGTAGGAATGAATGAAGTAATCGTAGGAATGCTCAGAGAGGATGTAAACCAGACTGTTAGCTCACCTTGCTACGCAGCTCATCCTCCATGGAAAAGTACACAAAACGGATACAAGCAGTGACCAGAGCGTCAATGAGCCGCACCGTGTCCAGCCGAGCCTGGAACTGGGAGGAAACCATGCCCATGAAGATCTGCCCACTCAGGGCCTGGACACAGTCTTCCCGCTCCACGCCTTCACCGATTCCCTCTGTGGATGTGAAGGGAAGAGGGGATGTTAGAAGGGTCTTTTTCTTCATTCAGTTTTACGTTCCTCTGCTACCAACCCATACCATCTGAACTCCAGCTGTTCCTGCAGGAGCTGTGTTTGATGGGGGTGGTGGAAGGCAACTCAACCCCAGAGAAGAGGCAGGGGCCTGGGGCCAACTCCACACACTTCCCATTCAGCTGGTTGGATAGAGTCACCTGCATGGGTTTGTAGGCAAAGGCTGAGCAGTAGCCTGACAAACAGGCACGCTGGTAGAAGTCCAGAACCTTCTTTCTGGACACAGAGCAGCAAAATCAAGAGTTAAAAATGCAAAGACTAATAAAAGGAGGAGACTTTTAACATTTAAATCAAAGTTCTAGACCTGTCTGAGCCAGAAAGGGGGTAGATATCAGTTCCATCCCAGAAGTCAGTGCAGGCCTCCAGGATCAGGTCAGCAGACCCGTGGGACAGCATCTGGACATTATCTACAGCATGATGAACAGAAGCAAACATAAACACTCAATCCATCCTGATAAAAGCTAACAAAACTAAAACAGTGACGAAATAGAGGAAATCTGCTGAAACAAAATCTCATTACAAAGCAAATCAGTCCACACTAGGGCTGCAACGATTAGCCAACAATAAAAATAGTCGTTGAATTACCCGTCTACTAAAACAAAAAAAAAAACTACAGAGTGAGACATCGTCTTGTTCCCGATCTCTGCTGAGAGTTGTACATGCGTCGCCAAGGGAGAAATATGGCGGTGGACCAGCGAATAAAACTGCAGCAGAAGACGCCAAAAGTCTGAAATAACTTCCCGTTAAACTTACAAAATAAATTAAGTACATGTGAGGTTTGTAAAGCGGACCTTGTGTACCACGGAAGTACGTCTGCAACACTTGAACATTTAAAGAGGAGGAACGTCGGACTTACTTAACAACCTCATCCAAGATTTCAAAGCTGGAAGTGAAATAAGATCCATTTAATAATCATGATACACAAAATCCGACTGGTCGACTATTCGTTTTAATAGTCGGTGACTAGTCCACCATCAGAATAGTCATTAGTTGCAGCCCTAGTCCACACACACCATTCTCGTCAATCATCATGCCAAACATGAACTACTGACTGGAGATCAGGACCACAACAACCATCGGAATACACCCAGAAAGTTATTGTCAGAAAGGCTAATATCAGCAGGAGGTTAATATTAGTCTCCATGCTAAAACTAGCCTAGACCTCCACGGAGAGGAGGACTCATCCAAGCAAACACTGACAGAAAAAATCAAGTGCTGGGTCTCACTGGAGGAGGAGTCCCGTACAAACAGGGAGATGAGGTGGGCGATGGGAGGCTGGCGTTTGGTGAAGTAGTGGAGGCGGCGGGATGTGAACTCTTTGGGCTTCTCTCCAGATGGCAGCTGGTACAGAGCTAAGTGGTTCTCCTGTGTAAACAGCTCTCTGGCTCCCGGAGTGAAGCCTGGAAACACAGTCATGGATGGAGTCAGCGTTGCTGTCCGAACTCGGTAACCACTCACACAGATGAAACGTGATCAGAGGAGCATGTGAGCGTACGTGTTCATTGTTTCTGATTAACAGGTTTGCTCAGTCCGGCTCCTGCATGATTGTGTCCTAAAAGAGCAGCATATTTTCCTTTACCTATGAGCCTGGAGAGCTCGCAGAGCCCCCAGGGGACGTTGACGGGCAGCACGGTGCCATTGCTCTCCTGCAGAGCCAAGTTGGACAGGTGGTCGGAGAAGCGGCAGAGCTGCTGGGTGACGCTGGCGTTGCAGAGGTTCAGCATGATGTTGAGGCCAAGCGGCTTGAGGGAGGAGAGGTGAAACTGCCAGGAGAGGTCATCGAACTGGATGCTGGCTGGGTTCTGCTGGTCCTGAGACAGACTCAACATCTCCAGATGGTAGTCGCATACAAAGTCCTCAGCCTCGGCTTCTGAGCAGCTCACAGCAAAATCCTGGAACAAGATGACATTCAGACTTGGGGACAGCAGCTTTGGTCCAGATTATCATCAGCCCACACAAAGACCAGTGGATATCATGTTACCATGGAAACAGAGAAACAGGTAAAGAGAGCCGATGTGTGTTTCCATCTCTCTGTGATCTGGTAAATAAATGGCATTCAGAGATAAACTTTCTCACCTGGCCCTGATCGTCCTCTCCTCCGACGGTATCGTGGCTGAAGCTAACGTTGGATCCGGAGTAGTGTTTGATCCGAGGGTGAGCGGGCTGGCATGGCCGCCGAGGCCGCAGCGTTTCAGACGAGCGGGCCGTGTCACGTGATGCCTCACCGCGCTCCGGAGGCTCTGCCAGCGGAGCGGCCACCTCCTCCGGCAGAGAGAGGAGGGCCTCTGCTTCCTGGGCCTGTGCAGCGGTCAGAATAATCCTAAAGTCTACCAAACCCAGAACAGTCCTGTAAAAGCCAGGAGAAACCACCCACCTCATCCCTGTCCTCATCCGTCTCCATCCTGCAGTAGGAGGTGACCGACAGGTCGTCTCGGAGGTCATCCTGGCTGCTGTGGGGCGGCTCCACTCGGCCGCTGAAGAAAAGGACGGTCTCTGGACTTGGATTTGGCCAGGACAGGATCCCCTGCTTGTCCACGCAACACAGCACCTTCAACACAAAAATCATTTACTGCTAACAGGGAGGGGGTAGCCTCCGATTCATCCAGCTTCCACCGAACATCAGACTTGGAAACCTGCCTGGAAAATCCACCTGGAAAATGTGGAAGTGCAGGAAAAAAAAGCAAACCGCTCACATCCTACTTTTTTAATAATTATATGGATATATGATGACGCAGAAGAAGATGCCATGGCTAACCCTGATCCTGATGCCTCATCCAGAGTGACGCTTGGGCCTATGTTAATATAGACTAATCGGGCGGGCCTTTTGTGTGTTGTCGCCTCCTCCAAACCGCCATTACTGAGGTGTCCAGTCCTACTTACCTGGTAACATGGACAGCAGCATGGAGATCCGGACTGATGTGTTAGACAGAGGTCTACTGATAAGGGCATCTAATCTGGAGATCTAGTTGGACATCAGAGCATTTATCTGACATGAACTGCTTCTAATAACTGAAAACCCACTACAGAGTATACTACTTACTATGAATTATCAAAGAAATGGTTTCAAACTTTTGCAAAAGCTGTTAATTTTCTATTTAGTCAGATATCTGACATAGTTTTAACTGGTTTAGGGTGCTGACTTTTCAATCTGATACCAAGTAAAATTCAAGCCAGTCGGATTGATGTTGATATGATACTTTGTAGAAAACCTTAATGTTTGTAAAATCAGGTTGAAAGTCAGGATGAACGGCTTTCCTCCAGGGTACTCACAGTGACCGATCCCAGAGTGTGGAGGAGGCTGGATGTATAACACAGGGTCTGAGATTCTCCCTTCAGGATGCCCATAAGGTGTCGCCACACACAGCGCAGCATTTCCTGTACACACACACACACACAAAGTCAGAAAACTGCTTCATGCCAAACAAGCTGATGAATTTATGATCTCAGGATGCTAAAAATTATTTATTCACTCCAGACGTCTGAAAGTCTACCGCACAAGGATGGGACATCTACCCCACGCGGCTGGGACATCTACCGCACGTGGCCGGGTTATCTACCGCACGTGACCAGGATGCAGCGTCTACCCCACGCAGCCAGGACGTCTACCGCACAAGGATTGGACATCTACCACACAAGGATTGGACATCTACCGCACAAGGCCAGGACATCTACCGCACAAGGCCAGGACATCTACCACACGTGGCCGAGACGATTACCGCACGCGGCAGAGGCGTCTACTGCACGCGGCCGGGACATCTACCGGACAAGGATGGGACATCTACCCCACGCAGCCGAGACGTCTACCGCACAAGGATGGGACATCTACCCCACGCAGCCGAGACGTCTACCGCACACGGCCGAGACGTCTACCCCACGCGGCCGGGACATCTACCGGACAAGGCCAGGACATCTACCCCACGCGACCGGGACATCTACCGCACAAAGATGGGACATCTACCCCACACGGCCGGGACGTCTACCCCACGCGGCCGGGACATCTACCGCACAAGGCCAGGACATCTACCCCACAAGGCCAGGACATCTACCCCACGCGGCCGGGACATCTACCGCACAAGGCCAGGACATCTACCCCATGCGGCCGGGACATCTACCGCACGTGACCAGGATGCAGCGTCTACCCCACGCAGCCAGGACGTCTACCGCACAAGGATGGAACATCTACCCCACACGGCCGGGATGTCTACCGCACAAGGCCAGGACATCTACCACACGTGGCCGAGACGATTACCGCACGCGGCAGAGACGTCTACTGCACAAGGATGGGAAGTCTACCCCACGCAGCTGAGATGTCTACCGCACACGGCTGAGAAGTCTACCCCACGTGGCCGGGACATCTACCGGACAAGGCCAGGACATCTACCCCACGCAGCCGAGACATCTACCGCACAAGGATTGGACATCTACCACACGAGGCCGGGATGTCTACCCCACGCAGCCGGGATGTAGCGTCTTCCGCACACGGCTGGGACATCTACGGCATGCGGCTGGGACATCAAAAGAGGTTTTCTTTCCTGGTCCTGAAGGAGGTTTTCTGGACTACTGTGGGTTAACTGGATGACAATAAATGGGACTGATTATATTTTACTTAATTATGACTAATTGATTAAAGTTAAATAAAAGCTGATTGAAAAGATGACTGTTGTGAACTGGTGCTTTATAAATAAAGATGAAATAAAAATTAAGGGGACGGGGTCTAATGTCCTCATTCCACCAGGTCAGGGTCCAAGTTCAGACTCCAGGGCAAACCTGCTGCAGCTCCGAGTCAGGAAGGAAGAAGGACTAGAGGAAACCCAACCAGAACAGTCTGAATCATGCAGGCAGGCAGGCAGAGGTGGAGAGCCAGGCGCGCCCATCTCCACCTCCATTTAAAATCCACATCTATGTGTTTATAGAGGAGCAGGGTGCTGATGCCTGATATGCTGCCTGTTGCTCTACAACTCAGCTACAGAGGAGGGATAACATCTGTCCATGAGGGGAGACAACCATGTCCTCCCTTATGGACAGACAGGATAGCATGGACAAAATAAAGGGATAACTCACATCCAGAGCTGCTTGATGTGTACACTGATAATCCACAGATGGCCAAAAGAGTTAAAGGGAAGAAAGTAAGACATCATGCATATGAAAAACACAGAAAATAAAGGAAATGAAGAGGTGATCTGAAGCAAGAGGAATTGGTTCCACCCTCCGGTTAGGAGGGGTGGGGTTAGGGGGCAGCAGGCAGATTAAGGTGGAGCTGGGGGTCAAGCAAGTGTGAACAGAGAAGGTTATACCTGGGAGGAAACCACTTCGGTGTAGCTGCTTAGAGTGTCCTCAGAGAACTTAGCAAGCTGGGACGAGAGAAAAGTCTAGTTAAAACACAGAGGGGTGCCACTGCATCTTCTCTCTCTTCATGTGTGTGCACGTGAACATGTATTAGTGTGCACATTAAGCTTAGACTCGTATGGGTTTAGGCTAAGTCTAAATCCTACAACAGTCAGATCAACAACTATTTATTAAATCAACCTCAGACCCCTTTCATGCAACTACCAAAGCTGCGGACCCCTCAACCAGTATGAGTAATCTTTACATTTAGACATTCAGTCTGGAGCATCATGGAAGCAGAAATCCAGCAACCAAGGTCCAGGACTGTAGAGCAGCTAGAATCCTGCATCAGACCA
>JBAGKM010000025.1:27012495-27026149 GCA_037177155.1 Melanotaenia catherinae | reverse complement strand
ACTGGTTTATACTGGGATTAAAAGCTGCTACAGACTGGTTTATACTGGGATTAAAAGCTGTTACAGACTGGTTTATAATGGGATTAAAAGCTGTTACAGACTGGTTTTCTAACACTAAAACATCGTGGATTGTATGGTATCATTTGTGTTTTATCCATGGTGGACTCATGTTTTTCTTCTCCTCCTCCAGGACCTGGTTTCTTTGTGTAACTTCCACAACTACGACAATCTGAGGCACTTTGCTAAGAAACTGGATCCTCGTAGGGAGGGGGGAGACCAGAGGGTGGGTCTGCTTCTCCTCATTACCGAACACAACAAACATCACATTGTTCTTTCTACTTCTGGTGTTTTATCATCCAGATTCTCTCTGTCCAGTGTGAAGCGTTAAACATGTGGCGCCACCTGCTGGACGGCTTCTAAATATCACATTCAGTCATTTTATCTACACATACAGGACGTAAACAACAACCTTCATCCATTGTGTTTTTTTTCCTCCTACGGGAGGATTTTCCCTCAAAGAACAAGTTTACAGATTACGGTGGCCAATCAGGGTTCAGCAGGTGAGACAGGTGAGCTCTCCTCTTCATCATCTTCCTCGTCTGTTTCAGGTGAAGTCGGTCATCAACCTGCTGTTTGCAGCGTACACTGGAGATGTGTCGGCCCTGAGGAGGTACGCAGGCCTCCTCCTCCGTTTACCTCATTCTCTTCTTCCTCCCTTTACCTCCTTCTCCTCTTCCTCTCTTTACCTCCTTCTCCTCTTCCTCCCTTTATGTCCTTCTCTTCCTCCCATTACGTCCTCCTCTTCCTCCTCCCTTTACCTCCTCCTCCTCGTCCTCCAGGTAACCTCCCCACCTTGTGTCTCTGTCCAGGTTCGCGCTGTCCTCCATGGACATGGAGCAGAGGGACTACGACTCCAGGACGGCGCTCCATGTTGCAGCTGCTGAAGGTGAAGTTCTGAGTCTCTGTGGTTCTGCTTCTAGTCCAGTGAGTTGGTGGATCTGATGTCTGGTTTCTGTGTTCAGGACATGCGGAGGTGGTTCGATTCCTGCTGGAGGCCTGTAAAGTCAACCCGGTACCCAGAGACAGGTACCCCCCCCCCTTCATTATATTCTATTATTATCTCTACACTTTCTAACTAGATGTGGTAAAAACAAAACGAAGCTCTGCAAGTTATCAATCATGTTAATGTTTTACCCTCCCGGTCCTGCAGTCATCAGGCCGGTGTTTCAGTACAGAGATGGAACCAGGTCCCAGAAAAACCAGAACGGCTTTTCCTCTTCGTCCATGTTCCCTAAAGCTCTCTTCAGACACAAGGAAGGGTTTCCTGTCCGTTAACTGTGAAGAGTTTCACTTTTTACTTTGAGAGCAGCTGTAGTGATGGCGATAGCCTGAATATGATGTTCCCTCCTTTTCTAACGTCATTTTACCACCAGAACAGGTCCAACCTCACACAGCTTCTAGTTTTATACGAACTCTCCGGCTCAGCAACACCTAACACGTTATTTTCATTAATATCATCAGTATTAGTCCAGTCATCATCATCATCATCATCGGTAGGATTAACATTAATATTATCATCATCAGTATAATTTCTAAGGTCAATAAAAGGGAGACTGAACCATTTGGGCCCAACACTGACCTCTGACCCCTGACCTCTGACCCCTGGGGGTCTCCACATGTAATGTTTACATCACATCATTCCCAGATTGATTTTTATTTATTTACTGTTATTAATGTACTTATTTACATATTACATGTTTATCTTTAAGTTACTAGTTTATTTCATGTTTAATTAGTTTGTTTTACTTTAGTCTTTATTTTCATTTATTTAGATTTAATGTAATTATGAATAAAAGTTGATTTAACTGATGAATTGTCGTCCTTGCTGCAGGTGGGGGAACACGCCGATGGACGAGGCCGTGCACTTTGGCCACCACGACGTGGTCACCATCCTCCGGGATTACCACAACCAGTACAGCCCTCAGGACAGCAGCCCCGACAAGCAGAGCGCAGAGACCAACCTGGACGGCATGCTGTGAGGGGACGGTGAGGACAGGAAGCAGGGGACGGAGTGGACGGTGAGGACAGGAAGCAGGGGATAACTGGAAGGAGCTTTCAGCTGAGAGATGGTTCTGTAAACATGTAAATAATCTTTGTAAACCAAGTCAGCTGATCCGATGTGTATTTGGGGAGGCTGCCCCATCCCCCATGACAAGACCCCCCCTGAAGGGGAAGTTCCCCCTCGTCCTCCTCACCCTGTCCATCAGAGACATTTCCATGTTTTTACTGGTCCTTCCTGAACCTCTGACTGGGTTTTATTCTGAAGGGTAAAACAGGAAGTAGGAGTGTCGGCTTCCTGCCAGTGGAACCTGTGTGTGTGTGTGTGTGTGTGTGTGTGTGTGAGAGCAGAGGAAGAGGCTGTAAATACGTCCAGGACTGTTATAAAGGTGCCGTATGTAACACCAGTTCAGTGACAGAAAAATGTCATTAAAACAGTTTCGGTTGGTTTCTAATCACTAGAATAACTGGTTTTTATTCTCTGTAAATCTTCTCATCGTGGGTCCACTTACATGCAGCTGCCACCATCTTTCCTACGGTAGCTCTGAGTGGACAAACATGAAAATATGGAGGACTTTGTCCACTGACGGCCACCGTCTTTTCACAGCATGTTGTGCCCTTCTCCACCACTAGATGGCAGTAATTCTACACACTGCACCTTTAAACAGACACTTTGTACATGTCGGGCACGGCGCTGCCAGACCATGAAGCTTTCAGCAGAAGGAATCTTCCTCTGCCTCATCAGCTGTTTCCTGTTCAGCCTGATGACAGAGGTCTTCTGGTGGTTTCCAGATGAACCCAGCTGACGGTCATACCTCTTTGGGTTTAGGCGGGGGGAACGGCACCTGAAGGCATCATGGACAAACTGCTGCAAACGAAGCTCAGAACAGATTCTAGACATGAAGAATGTGCTGGATGGTCCTGGGTGGTCTTGGGTGCAGAGTAAAGCTGATAAAATGGAGTGGAAATGGACGGTGGCAGGTATATGTAGCGATCAGCTGTTCATTCTGCTGCTGGAACGTTTTCTCATGTTTCTGATTTTAGTCTTAATTGGTGTTAAAGTTGTGGATTAAAATTCTGGATTAAAATCTTCTGAACTGGAAACAGGTGGATTATTTAACTTAATTTATGTGATTTCTGTTTGAATTTCAGATTTGAACTAAAACAGAAAAATCTGGAATTTTTCCTCTACTGAGGTTTTATGTGAGGATGGAAAAGCTTTGGTGTGTGTGATGGAGTGTGTGTTGGTGTGTGTAAAATAACCTGTCCAACCTGTCATCAGGTTAGTGCTCTGTAACTTCCACAACTCTGCAGCAGGTTGACACGTTTCGTTTGTTTGTTTTTTTTTTACTAAATCTAATAAAACAAACGTCTATATTATGCCAGCTTTACCGTCTTTGCTCAGGTTATCTGTATGTCCTGGTTTTTGGTTGTCAAATCAGAAAACCGTTTCTGTTTGTGTGGTTTACTGCTGGATGGAACGTGTCGTTAATGTTATCGTCCTGAAATGAACACAACCCCATTATCAGGGTGCGAAGGGTTCAGACGTCAGCTTCACATGCACACTAGCCAAATATCTAAAATGCTGTCAGTCCAGTAACTGTTCATCAGGTTCTGGTGAGGAGGGCTCAGGGTCCAGGACCACCAGAGAAGAGGGATCTGTCAACACACTCACACATTTCTTTAATTCCGCTGTTAAATGTTAACATTTAGCTTTAGATGTATTCATACGCGCTTATATCAAGTTTTTATTACTGAGCAGATTAACAGAAAATATTCTGTGGAATAGTATAAAAGCAGATTGACGTCCAGAATTTATTACAGCCACTTCTTAACATGTATGAAGAAGCATATGACTCTCAATTTCTCCCAGATTCGTTAAGGCTACCTACAACAATCCTTATAGTAAAAGCCAATAAGCCTCCAGCTGAGTGCTCCCCCTACAGGAATCAGCCTCTCGGGTGTGACACAAAAATTCAGAGCAAAACACTTTCTAAGGTTTTGTCAAACAAAGACAGTTATCACAAAAAAAGACGCATCCTAAATATATTACATTAGAAACACAATAATAAAAACACCCAGTTTTAACTAACAGCAACATCTTAAAGCCCTTTAACTAACAGACAGGCTGTCCTGCCACCACACAGCTGTAGCCATGAGAGCAAATACAGGACAATCAGGTATCGAATCAGAGAAAGAGATCATCTTATTTCTTTATATGCAGATGACATAATATTTTTCTAACAAATATAAAAGATAGCATCCCCAATTTAATTAAGTTAATAGGAGGGTTTGGAGAATTCTCTGGATATAAAATTAACAATTCTAAATCCATATTAACGTTTCTCAACGAAAGAAATCCTATAGACACTCCATTTACAACAACCACAAAGGGTTTTAAATATTTAGGTGTTAAAATTACTCCAGAACCCAGCAAAACCATCTCAGCAAATGATGATCCCGTCGTAGATGAAGTCATGGAACCACTCAGTCGACCTGCCTGTATCTATGATAGGTTCAATCAATATTATAAAAATAAACATTTTACCTTCATTTTTTACTACCTTCAAACACTTCCATTGCTAGCTTTGTTTATGATAAGCTAAACAAAAGTTTAGTCAATTCATTTGGAATAATGGGTGGAGAATGTGCAAAAATCTATTCCAGATCTACTTTTAAACACCTATATATATTCATCAAATGTTAAAAGAAAAATATCACTAAAAACCCCTCTTTGGAAAACAGTTGAATTTCGGCATGCTGCATACAAACATGTGGGCGACCTCCTCTCTGGGGTAAAGCTCACAGCTGGTAAGATGGAGGCGCTGGCTCATTGAAAGGTGCAGGCCTTCAGAAAATCAAGGATCTGTATGTAGATGGTGTGTTGCTCACTGATTAACCTTGTAAAGAATATCAAAGACTCTCAAAACATTTCTTTAAATACTTACAATTAAAGAACTGCATGGCATCTAATTCTGAACAGACAGTTGATGCTCCACCATTAACAGAACTAGGTGAGGTCTGCCTTAGAAATTTAAAAGGGAAGGGTTTCCTTTCTGTGTGTGATAACTTACTAATGTCCTCTTCTAAAGTGGACAAATTAGATGCCTGGAGAAGTGATATTCAAGAAGACAGATGAAACATACTGGCATGTTTAAAGGCACAGAAACAGTCCATGAACACTTGGATTAAACTGCTGCAGTGGCTGATGGGAATGTTTATGACCCTTGTCAAAATCCATCGCATGTCCAGTGACATCCCAGATATCTGCACTAAAGGTTTAAATGAAAAAGAAACCCTCGTTTACTATCAGTAGGTACATTTCTATTCCCCCTAGAATTGTGAAAAACCTAAATATCACAATTAAAACCAGTAATGAAAACACCTAAATAAAAAATAAAAAAACTCTCAAACATGACAGAAAAGGTTTTACGCTCTCATGAGGTGGTTTTTCAGACGTGTTGATATAACGGCATATTTACACGCCGTGATGTCACCAGTTCATTTCAAATAAAGATGGTGCGGTATGAGTAGATGCAGGAGGAGACGGAAATCTTTTTACAAATATTTAAAAATATAGGTATAACTGCCGTCCTTGATAGCAAACAACTGGAAAATGCAGAATTTTACAAAGACTTAAAAATCTCCTTCCTCCTCAGAGCGGAGTCTCCAGAATAACGGCTAATGTGTGAACCACCATTCAATGGAAACACCTGCAAATCACTATTACACTTTGTCAAAATTTTAGAAATATCACTTTTGTTTTGCTAAAAGCTGTAATGGAAAGGCATGGGAATGTCCAAAGATCCAGAAATTCCAGGGAGATGTTATAAAGTGTTTATCAGAGCTGTTTAGGGTAAAAATCCCTGCGGATGTTAAACTTTGTGTACTTGGAGTTTACCCAGCGGGATTCACACAAACACAGAAACAGAGCAAATAGCTGGACTTTGGACTTCTTCAGACCGGGACAGCTGCTGCACTGCGCTGCCGACGCTCCTCCGTTGGGACTCTGGATGAAGGAGCCTGCAGACTGTAATAGTCTGGAAGACTAACCTATACTGCCAAAGGCAAACAAATAGACTTAAGAAATATTTGGGAAACATATATGAGCATTAGAGAAACTGGAAACAGGGCGCCTCCATGAAGATGAAGATTTTTTAGCCTTTATGGCTACTTCTGTTTTAATTTTGAAATATCGTATTTTGCTTTCTGTACTTAAGTGTATTACATGCAAGTTTAATGTGTGTTTATACGCGAGTGTGTGAGTGTTTAGGTATCTGTAGACGTTTGTAACGTTGAGATATTTGTGTTAACATAAAAAAGAAAAGTCAATAGAAAATATTTTAAAATGAATAATAATTAATTTCTCAGTGAAATAGCTGCGATGTAGCCTGATATGTCCAGAGTATAAATATGGTCATTTGCCCAATAAAGGGTTAATGAACCAAGATGTTGCATCAGTCTGGCCTGCTCACAGTCGGATGATTTTTCTTCCTCCTCACACACTCAGACCTGACACATACACACCCATTCGCCTTTATTTACAGTAGCTCCCTGTTGTTGCATGTGTGTGTTTTCCCAGCATGACCCACCCCAAACCACGGAGAAAGCTGTGTCAGCTGCTGGTTCGGGTCAGAGCTTGTCCAGGGTCTGCAGGAGTGTCTGCTGAAAGAAACATGAACTGTTCTTAAACATGGAAAATAAAACACTTAACTTGAGAAGAGTCAGACTATAATCCAGTGAAATAATCTACCAATGCAGGAAGATCGTTACACTTTCTAAGATTTCATTAAATACAAAAAATAAAAATAAAAAAACATTTCTAGACCAGTGAGAAATATTTTTACCCTTTAAACTCCACCAGATCTCTCCTAACGCTTCTACCATCAGTGTCTCAAGAACGGTGGTGTGTAGCTCTGTGGGGTAAACTGTGATGGATAGTTACCCTTTAGGTGATCTACAGAAGTTTTCCAGGCATTTCTATCCTGATCAACCAGTGAGCAAAAAGTTCCAAGACCCTGAAGAGGGTGTAGAGCTAGTCCACTGTTCCACGACCGGGAGTAAGACCACACTGCTCCTCCTCAATCCGAGGTTCGACTATCCGACGGACCAGCACCCCTGAATAGACCTTACCGGGGAGGCTGAGGAGAAAATTACTTTTACAAGTGAATTATAAAAAAGTGCATGTTGTGGAATCAGTTTCAACAAATCTCAGTTTGGATTTAAAAGCACGCCATGCAATAAACCTAGTTAGTTTCCAGCCTTTCTGCAATGTGTTGCAAGCAGAAGGTGCAGAGTGAACAGAAGCCTGTTTACCCAGTTCAGACTGAGCAGGTGGAACAGAAAGCATCATGTGATCAGAGAGTAAAGCTTGTTACAGACGCCGCAAGAAGTGAGAATTGTGTTCTTGTTCTTAAGGCTGCAAGAACAAGAAAAAGGTTCGTATTGGTCCGGTCATTCTCCACGAGAAGCTTCCGCTGCGACAGGGCGGGGTTACTGCAGGGGGCGTGTCTGTGTTTTTATGTGTCATTAGTAGCAGACGGGTTACATCATATTTAACTAGAAACTTCGTCCATGGCAGGGCGGGGCTGTGCACGCTGTGGTGTCCGTGTCTCTAAATCCCACGTGTTGTATACATTTACATATTTTCTCACCACTTTGATCAGCTGTTCATTTAAACTGTTCGTTCAACTGCTCATCAGAAGAAATGGAAAGCCACAACTTTCCACTTCATTCTTTACCCCGTTAACCACGCCCACCTCAATGTTCAACCAACCACACAATACTTCTCACCTCCGTGACGTCACCCGTAGGTTTCTGAAGAGCTGAATTGAAGCTCATTGGGCGGTTCCCACTGTCACCCTCTTGGGCAAAGAGGTGGAGCTGAGAGGGGGACTGTGAAGGTGGGGGTGGATGATTGACAGCCATCAAAGTCTGAGCTGCCTGTAGCTAAGAGCTAACTGAGCTAACCTGGAGCTAAAAGTGGCTAACCAGCTAACAGAGGTAGGCGGCTAAAGCTAAGGCGCAAAACCGCGGTTGTGCTGCACTCTCCCTTCTTGCTGCTGATAAACCTGTCAATCAAAAGGACACGCCCCTAATTATGCAGAATTTCAAGATTAAATAA
This sequence comes from Melanotaenia catherinae, assembly GCA_037177155.1. Lineage (NCBI taxonomy): Eukaryota > Metazoa > Chordata > Actinopteri > Atheriniformes > Melanotaeniidae > Melanotaenia > Melanotaenia catherinae. The sequence continues at coordinate 27,017,967 of JBAGKM010000025.1, read as the reverse complement.
CATCCGGATGAGTTAGAAAAAAATTAGCCCCCCTCACAGTTGTCATGAAGGTAAACTTGACTTTTTAATCCTAAAATGGATTTTTGTACCAGGCTTTAAACACGTTTATTTCTGCTGTGAAGTTGGTCTTTTTAACACGGGAGTCTATGGGGATTTGCTCTGTTTTGGAGCCCCTAGTGGACGAGGGGGGAACTGCAATTTTTTGGCACTTCCACATAGGCTTCACATTTTACCGCCGGAGGTTGCTTCTTGGTTGAGAACCGTCCCTGTTCACGTCCGTGAGAACAAAACAAGAACAAGAAAAAAGTTCTGGCTGGAACAGCGTTTGGAATCCCCACTTCTCTGAGTTACCAAGCAGTGCCTTATTAATGAAAGCGTACCAGTTACAGATCCTTCGGCTGGCCAGAGCCGGTCATCCAAGAGTGTAAATCACAGTGGCATGTTGACATATTACAGTCTGTAATAAACCTCAGAGAGGACAGATAAAGTGTCAACCCTTCGAAGACATTGACCAGATGCGTTCATATACAGCAAATCCAGCACAGACAACCCTCCATGGCCTTCTCCCTCCTGGGCATCTCCGCTTACTAATCAGCTGCTTTGCCAACTTCACACCCCAAACCAATCAAACAGCAAACAAAAAAAGTACAAACAACTATAATTATACAAAAAAAAGGGACAAACCTAATCAGTTAGTCCAGTTCTGTTTTACACCTTGACATTAGCATCTGACACATTAAGACTCACTCCATTTATATGTATGAAGGACCAACTTCCTGACCCCGCTAACAGCTGACCTCCATGACTGGTCAGGCAGCTGTGTGAACACACCCTGTTACAACACCTACAACCACGGTGACACTGACCAGGGAGAACCATAAATACATTTATTCGTTAAATTCTGCAGCAGAAAAACCTGGAAACAAAACACTGATAATATTTAGGTGAAATTATGATTTCAACATCCAGCAGAGGAACTTTCAGTCCCTTCCTTCACCTTTTCAGCTCCCGTTCAGTCTCCAGCCTCCTGAGAAAACATCAGTACTTCAGCTGCTAACTGAGCCGTTTACAAGCCGACTTTCCACAGAGGTTTTCTGCTTCTGGTTCCCCATCGATACATCTGCTGATTTCAGGACAAACCTCCAGCTAACACACAGCTCTCTGCTGCCACTCAGTCCCCAGCAGCCAGAAGCAGCTGCAGCGCCTGTGTTGCCATATCTGACAGAAACAAGCAATCCATGGCCTCCCCTCGCAGTTCAGGGACCAAACAGCCGACAATAAACATTTAGATCCTTAAAGGCCGTAACTGTATAAACACGTAAAAACAAGCCGGAATAGGTAGATTTTCCATTTCAGACTCAGAGGAATTCAGAGATTTCATTCAGTAATAAATTTGATATAAGATGACTTTAATGACGTAGGTGGAGCTTTTTAAAGACTTTCTTTCCAGCGAACATGCTGTTGTTGGTTTATTAGATTAAAGGAAATGTGGTAATAGTGCAGCCTGCAGCTTATGTTGGATGTTGAGAATTTGTTGTGTGTTTTTCTCAGAAAAAACGTCAATAACACAGTTTATTAAAATTTACAAATGATAAAGAAATCAGTTAAATGAAAAGGAATGATAAGAGTAAACTCCACTATGTTCCCCTAAGTATAGTGGAGTTGTAGAAGAGCTGTAAACCAGTTTCAGGGTTATATCTACTTTTATTTAAAAGGGTTAAAATTGGCTGCAGGTTGACATCAGTCCTCCTTGTATCTCCTCGTTAATCCCAGTGATGCACGATGATGATGATGATGATCATCACACCTGTGTAATCTTCATCACACCTGTTCCTGCAGGTGGAGGCAGTTTAAAGGCTGCCTCCACCTGCAGCTGTAGGATACTGTCTGTTCATCAGCTTTCTGACCCAACGATGTGATCATGCACCTGTGATCTCCTGCAGATCACCGGTGCATGATAAATCATTAAGGTATCATTTCTAACAGCATTCTGTGATGAGGACTGAATTTAAATCACATCTGTGACTCTGATAAAGAATAAAAGGTGAGGATGAGTCTGTCTGGGAGAGTTTCCAGACGTTGACCTACCGGGCAGATTAATAACAGCTGTAAAAACTAGAACCTGTGACGGGGGATTACAGCTGCAGCTTTAGTACAGAAACAGGATTGTTGTACAGAGAAATGTGATGAATATACGAACATGATGTGATTTTGTTTAAAAATACATCAAAACTTAGATGTTTTTAAATCTGTCCATTTTCACAGAAAAACAACCCCATTACTAATTCAGTGATCTCATGAAAGAACAAAGTATTAAATCCTGGATATATTCATAATATATGAATATATCCAGTTTATATATAAATCTCTCCCCAAGACAAACTGGCTCTAAAAATTGTAGAACAATTTCAGAAAATTGTTCAGCAACTGTAGAAATTGTGCGAGCTTTTGAAGGAAGACTTTGTGAGTGTTGGGCGGTTGGAAACCACCTCATAGCTCCGCATTACCGCTGCCTGCTACCGGCGTCTGAAACTGACGTCAGTTCGCAGGAGTGAACTCTGAACACTGCCCCCTAGTGGAGGAACTGACTTAACAACCATGGCAACAGAAAACATGCATTTTGTTTTTGTAAGGTTAGTTTTTTGTTATTAAAACCTTCATTCTGCATCCGTCTGCCTTGTAAGCCTGCATCTGGGTCCTCATCCACACTGCAACCTCTGACATCGTCTACAGATCTGGGAATCAGGAGGAATCTCTGTGTGCATGGGACAAGGCTGGATGCTGGTGATCTTCTGCATTAAAAGCAGACAATTAAAACAGTCTAAGGCAATAATAGAAAAATGGTAAAATGTCTCAGTTTCAGTATCTGATATGTTGTTTATGTTCTACTGGGAATAAAATATGTTGATGAGACTTAGAAATCATTAAATCCTGGTCCCAGCTGTTTCGGAACTGGGTTGTAAAATAAAACCAGTGGTTCAGCTCTTGTCAGAACTAGTTTTAGTGTTGCTTGATATTAAGGATCAGACAAACAGCACACTTGGTCCTGTTTAGGGGCGGCATGGCTCAGTGGGTAGATGGTCGTCCTGTAGCTCAAGGGTTGCTGGTTCCATATTTGAGGTTGAGTGCCTTTCATGGCAGCTTCCGCCATCAGTGTGTGTGTGAATGTGACGTACATATAAAGCACTTATGGTAAGAGCACTATATAAGTACAGACCATTTACCATTTGGAGGATGGGAGCTGTTCTGTCTTCATGTTTGAACCCACACAGACCGGGAGGATAAACCGAACAGAGCGCCCCCTTATGGCACCAGTTTTGTGTTAAAACACATGAGCCTCTTGAAACCAAACAGAACTTTAGTTCTGGTTTTAAGAGACTTTTCAGGAACATTTTCTAATCTGTTATCCTCGTTAAAGGTGTTCCTCTGTATCTTAGATCAAGTCTACAGCTTTTAACTGCTTGAAATCTCCTCTCCTCTGGATTCAGCAGGTCTTTCTGTCCCATCCGGTCTCCATCCATCTAAACGTCCCACTTATATGTGCAGTTCCCCTCTTTTCACCTCCTAATGTTTCTGCTGCGAAAAGTATTTCCAGCCATCATGATTCCACCACACCTGATCATCTCTTTGTCTTGCAGGAGTTCAGGATGATGAGGATGTGAAGCAGATGCTGCATGGCTCCAGTATGGTGAAGGTATCACTGAGTCCAAACACCTAAAACCTGCTGAATTTAACAGCGATGGCTGAAGACTGAGTGGATGTCATGTTTCTATGTGCAGGTGCGCTCGCCTCGCTGGCAGAAGCAGCGAACTCTGAAGCTGCTGGAGGACGGCGTCACTGTCTGGTGTCAGTCCCACAAAACGTCCAGCCGGGCCAAGGAGCAGCAGTCCTGTAAGTTCCTGCAGGATTTCATTTATTTTCACTCTTCAAAGCATCAGAATCCACTTTTTCAGACGCAAGCACAAACTGAGAGGAAAACATGACCAGAACCAGCAGCTGGATCTGTAACCGTCCTGAAAGCTGGAGGTTCTGCCTCTGGACCAGAACCAGCAGACATCCAAATGACAACAGTTCTTTTGGGACAGAGATGTGATTGGTAAGATAAATGAGCAGACGGAGGTAAAGTGTTCGCCGGTCTGTCGGTGATGGAAAGGATTTTATCTTCTACTGGAAATCTGTCTGGAAGTCAGGAGGGAGGATAAAACTGGAGAGTATGACCCAACTCTGGCTGCAGAGTTCTGGGTCTACTGAGGGGAAGGTTTTGGATCTCCAGGTTAAATGATGCTGCAGGAATAAATGCATTGATACGTTATCCACCATCACTTTGAGACGGAATATTCTGGATCTTGTCAATATTCTGTGAATGAAAGAAAGCTTCTCTCCTCACATGTTTAATGTGTAGAGAACAGATCAGTCCTGCTCAAAGAACCTGAGGTTCCTCACAGCTCTTCTAGAAGACAACATGATGCGGTCTGTAAGCTCTGATGGAGAATCATGAGCTCTGAATTCAGCAGTTAGGGGGAAACTCAGCATCCTGATAACTGGATTTTAAATATTTTTAGATTTGTTGACAAGCTTTGAAGCAGCCAGAAGTTCATCTCTGTATGATAACTGGCTGAAGTCCTGCAGGAGCTCTGTCCTGCTGGATGTAATGAAACATGGATTATAACATGTCTAATTGAGTTTAATTTAAATGCAGGTTTCTGTTCTGTAATGCCTTCTCGGCCTCTGCTCCTTTATCCGAGGGTCACACACGGCGCCTTAATTACAGAGCTGGTCTATTTCTACTTTAAGATGGCCGCCCATCCTGCTGCAGCTCAAACAGACAGATTATATGACATTATATGGAGTAGGGAGTTGGCCCGGAGTCTGTGGTTTGGTGCCGTATAGTTACCATACGACTCAATCACTACTTCACCCTCTAAAGTACAGATCAGGATCCCATCTGACTGTGATGTGGCTCCACGCTGTTCCAGTCTTATCTTACTGAACCTGTCCTCTAACCACCAATAACTGAGTGTGTCCTACATCTCCTCCTTTTATGGGACCTACTCCTGTGCTTGATTAATGAACTTCTCATCATGCTTTCGGTTCTCTTTGGTTCAGGAGAAAAATAAAAGACAAGCACACCCAGTAATTTAAACCACTGGTTTTAGCTGAACTGGGTTTGTTGTGACATGACTGGGTGGTCCTGGACTGGGACGGAGGCTCCTAACCTTGGTGGATGCGTCTTGAAAAGAGTTCAGCAGTAACACAGAAAAAGAAATTCAGAGGAAAATTCTTCACTTGAGTCTTTGTGTAAAGGCCGTGGTTTTGTTTCAGAGTTGGTGTGTATGAGTGTGTGTACTGTTTATACAGATGTAGGGGAGCCTGCTTGTCCTGGCGGGACGTTTTAGGCTGGATATGTGATGGATTCCTGGGGAGCGTGGAAAGTCATGTGTCTGTCGATCTTGTCTGTCGAGGACGCTGAAG
>JBAGKM010000025.1:26987251-26999206 GCA_037177155.1 Melanotaenia catherinae | reverse complement strand
GAACAGAGTATTGCAATATTTTCTTTAAGGACAAATAGATAGAATCCCAAAATGTTGTAATCTTTAAACAGCTCCAAGAGACATGGGTATGACTGGCATCTGCAGAACCACATTGCCTCCAACACATTTGTCGTGCTGCCAGCTGTTTGCTCTTAATAGACGAGGTAGTGGGTGAGGTAGTGAGGGGAGTGACGGGGGGTGGGGTGACGTCACCTCGCAGCAACAGGCTTCCTGAGCTTCAGCTGGTTCTTTCTGCGTCTCTATGTGAGAAAAATCTGTAAGATTACACATTTTTTATTTCCTTTTTTTCCTGTATTTTTAAATACAAAGAATATTAGTACCAGTCAAAAGTTTGGACACACTTTCACATTCAATCTAATACCGTTGTTGGCAGATGCAAGAAATTCTGCTATTAATGCCAGTTATTTGATGGAGTCATGTGACCACCAAGAGGCGTCAGATTTGTTTTCTGCATGTGTATGTTTGAAACATTCAATCAACATTTTGTTCATTAGAAATTATTTCACAAATAAATCACTGGCAACGCCCCCCAGTGGTCCTATTAGCCAGAGTATTACCATTTTTAAAGGGTTGTTGTTGTTTTTTTGGGTTTTTTTTTTACAGTGCAGGTTGTATCCAGGCCCTCTGACTTCCTCCCATGGTCCCAAACAAAGTGTTTGGTTAACTTGTGTCTCTAAATTCTCCCTAGAAGTGAGTGTTAGTGGTTATTGGTGTCTGTGACGGACTGGCGACGTGCTGAGTACGCCAGCCTGAAGGCGTCTCAGCCAAACTGAAAGCGCAGTGGCTCTGAGATCATCACAGCTGGAAAATGTTTTTAATTGAGAACTTGTGGACATTTCTGGAAAAGCAGGTGGATGAACAGAAACCCACAAACTGGGACCAGTTGGAGGTGAGGTTTAGGTTCAGTTTGTCTGAATGAGCTGCAGAAGTTCTAAAGAAGAAAGGTCAACTCTGGTTTTTCAGTAAATAACAGAAACATTAAAATCTCAGTTTTAGGACGTCCAGATGGAGTTTCTGTTGGACGCTGCTTTTATTTTATATCGGTCACGGTTTCTCTGACTCACCGTTATGTTCTCTGTGAAATGTTGATCTGAACTTCAGGATCTAAAGAGAAAAATATTGGTGAAGGCAAAGAAGATGATGGTGGAGGAACCTTCATCCAGTTCTTCAGACCTCAGCTCCTCAGACGAGGAGACCAGCCAGGCTGAGGGGAAACCCAAAAGAAGTAAAGAAGAGAAGGTCGGTCCATCGGGTTTTCAGGGGTTTGGTGGGCTTAGTTTGGATTTCTGCTGCATGAAAGAAGAGGGGAGGATGAAATGACAGTGATAATGTGATGGGTGCGTGTGTGATCCCAGCCAGGTGTGTCCAAGCTGAGTCCAGAGCTGTCGGATCTGGTGGTCTACACTCGCAGTGCTCCCTTTAAAGGCTTTGAACAAGCTGCCAGAAGCCCAGCCAGCGACATGTCTTCTTTCTCCGAGAGTGAAGCCCTCAGACATGTTAGAGACTCAGGTATGATGTGTGGACGAAACGTAAAACATTAGAACAGTGACATGCTCTGTTTTTCCTTGGATGACTGAACTCTTGTCCCTTCAGGGATGCATTTTGTACGACACAACAGTCACCAGCTCAGCAGGATCTACCCCTCAGGCCAGCGCCTCCAGTCCTCCAACTACAACCCTCAGGACATGTGGAACGGAGGCTGTCAGATTGGTGAGGGCTTGATTTTATTTTATGTTCTGTTAAAAGAATTTATCCCAGTAAAAACTGAAGAACCAAACGTCTGTCTCATCAAAACCAAGTCCAGTTAGAAGCCATTTATAGCTATATTATCCACAGAAGTCCAGTTTATATCTGGGTTTAAATAAACCAGTTCATAAAATAAATGACCTAGCTAAGGAAACCATCATGACCAGAACCAGGAAGAAATACTTCCATCAGAACCAGGACCAGGAAGGAAAACCTCTATCAGAACCAGAACCAGGAAGGAAAACCTCCACCAGAACCAGAACCAGAAAGGAAAACCTCCACCAGAACCAGAACCAGAAAGGGCGGCCATTTTCCTGGACCAGTTGGGGGTGGAGAGAACAGGAAAGAGGATGAACCAGCAGCAGAACTCTAATCCAGGGATTCCTGCTGAGAAAGAAGAAGAGAAACACGAATAAACAACGTCAGATAATTATACATGGAGAGTAACGAGAGCAGAGAGGAGCCCAGTGCATCATGGGACGTCCCCAGCAGAGAGGAGCCCAGTGCATCATGGGATGTCCCTCAGCAGCCTCGGCCTCTATCAGCAGGACACAAAAGATGGATCAGGGTCATCAAGCCAGACTGTTATGGCTGTCATCTGTGCAACCAGTTACCCCATCGTGTATGCAGATCACCATGCTTCATCACTGGCTGTGATTGGCTGCACTCTGTCACACCTTCTTCACCTGCTCCCTGGCTCGCTGCCCTCCGGACCAATTGCTGCTGCTGCTTCCTCACTCCACAGGTGAAAGGGTGAAGCTGTGTTCTGTTAGGCAGCTTGCCCTCTTTGTGGAGACTCTGGATGGTTTGGTTGTGTTTTGTAGAACTTTTTGGAAATGTGTCTGTCTAGTCTGTGCTAAGGTCTGAAGTTTGGGCTGTTTATCATTTTAGCTTTTTTTCCTGGTGGCTGTTAATATTGTTTGCTGGTTATTTTACCAGCTGCATGGGACAATCAATTCCCTAATACTCCATCTTCTATCTGGACATCTTTATCTTATGTTACGTCCCCTTTTCCTAGCCGAGCCGGGTCCTCACACAGACCTGCTATATGATTTATCCGGAAGGAAAGTTTGAAGATGATCTGACGGTAGAGAGGGAGTTTGATACCTGAAGCCAGACTGGGAGCTGATTCCACAGAGAGGGTCTGATAACCGAAGGTTCTGCTGCTCATTCTACTTCTAGAACCTCCAGGAACCAGTAAACCTGCAGTCTGAGAGAAGCTCTGATGGGAAATCTGGAACTTTTCAGAACATTTTTGGGACAGGACATTAATCAGGAATAACAGTCGTCCAGTCCGGAAGGAACAAATCCATTGACCAGTTTTCCTGTGTCACTCTGGAACAAAATGCTCCTCGTTTGGGAATATTATGTACGTAGAAGAGGGAGGTCCTTGAAACCTTGGTTTTTAAGTGAGACAAAGAACAGATCGTGGTCCAGAATAAGTCCAAGGTTCCTCACTGTAGCACTGGAAGCCAAAGTAAAACCATCCAGAGTAATTCCATGCAGCTTCCTGGACTTCAGTGCAGGCCGGGGTTTCGTTTTAGCTCTTAACATTCATTTGAATGTTTTTAACACTTTGTTTTTTTGTGAATGTTTAGTTTTTATTGCTTCATGTCAATGTGTTCCTGCTTTTTGTTCATATTTTACAATATTTCTGTCTTTTACTTCCCTTTATTAAATCGTCCCACGAGAAGGAAATTTGGTTTGCAGACGTACAGTCATCCATCCCAGTTTTTTTTTCTGGTTCCGTCTCCAGAGAAGCTTCCAGGCCAGGTGTCCATCAGACCTCTGAGCTCGTCCACCTTCCTGATCTAACGCTGCCGTCTGTCCTCTGCAGTTGCTCTGAACTTCCAGACTTCGGGCGAGCAGATGGACCTGAACCAGGGTCGCTTCCTGCAGAACAGTCTGAGTGGATATGTCCTGAAGCCGTCCTTCATGTGCCGACCTGACACCACCTTCAATCCAGAGAACGTTGGAGGAGGTCCTGGCCACAAACCTGTTCTGCTCACCGTTCGGGTAACGTCTCTGTGCACGCTTCATGACTCCCTGACTCAGCGCTGGACCTAAACACAGGATGAGAGATTCTTTAACACATGGAGTATATCTATCATACATATATTTCCTCCTGTTTCGTTAATTCAGGTTATTTCAGCTCAGCAGCTTCCCAAACCAGAATGGGACAAGCCCAGCTCCATCGTGGACCCCCACGTATGGGTGGAGATACACGGAGTCCCCATTGACAACAATAAGAAGAAATCTCATCGTGTAGACAACAATGGTATTTCAGATTCCTTAATTTACTGGTCCCATTAACCAGCTAGTTAAGCAGAGTTAGAATTGCAGGGGAGCTCAGCTTCCCTGAAAACACTCAGCTGAAACTAAAGGGGGCTCCAGAACTGGTCCACATGTTCCTGATAGTTCTTCACCTCCTGAGACCTGAGCTTTAATTTGGCTTGCATTTCAGAGTTCTAACTTTTTGGGGTGAGGAGGAACCAATAAATAGAATCTTAATGTACAGGAGAGTTTTTAGCTGAATTTAAAAATTTATAGATCAAGGTGAGAACACAAGCGGTCGTTCTGACCTCTGATAAGGTCTGAAAACAGTGGAGCATTTGTACTTGTCCCCCCCGCTCTGTTTAGGGATTAACATAAGACCAGTTTTATGACTATGGCCTTCAGTTGTTTCCAGCAGGCTGGGAAAAGGACCGTCACATTCACCCTGGTTAAAGCAGTCTCAAACAGGGACCAGGGGAACTTTCCACTAACACTCTGGGTTAATCTACGAAGTAACAGGGTTTGCAAACAGTTAATGTCACGGTCTGGGACCGTAGTACGGAAGGGAACCCAAGTGCAGAACACAGTCGCGGGAGGGAATGAACAGTGTTTGTTAATAATAGAAGTGGAAGGCTTGGTCCAGGTCCAGGAAACTCTTCCTAGGGAAGGGCAGAGGGTTAGCGTCGGTCTTGACAAGAGGTTTTGGAAATGAGAGCAAGATCTACGGCTTACTATGATCCAGTGGTGGTATGATGGTGGTGGGGTAAAGCCAGGCAAAGATCTCTAGTTGTGATGAATGAGTTGGTGGCAGGCAGGTGATGAACTGGCAGAAAGAGAAGTCCTGGTCCAGAATTGCTTCCAAGGTGAGAATATCAAGGCGTTGAGGAGTAGAGATATCAAGGTCAGGTTATATGCAAGAGGTCCAAGGAAATGACTGCGGCCGGTCTGATTACCACGCAGTAAAGAGAGCCAATCTGACAAAGACTGGAGCTCCTGCTTGTCCCTAAATAGCAGGGAGCTGAGCAGGATAACGAGCCGGATGACGAGCTGCAGGTGGTGTCAATTGTAGCTCCAGACTCCGCCCTGAGTCCCCATGGCAACCTGATTTATCTACATGTCTTGAAGATGTACATCTCCAACGACTGATTTGGATTTTAGACCATCATCGATATGAATCATGAAGCTGCCATCCTTCTCCCATTTCTCCATCATATACAGTGTCCACACCCTCTAGGTTTTGTAATTCGCGGTATAATTTAGATATTATTATTGGGATTTGACTGGTATGACTTAAGAAAAATATTTAGAATGCCAGAGAAAGGCCTGTTTGGATCTTCTTTTTTGTATTATCTCAATAATGCCTGAGTTGTAGGAAATAAAAAAGTCTATATTAAGATGGTAAGTCTGTTTTCTGTCCTCAGACAGCCTTTAGATGAAGATGGTTGTACTTTACTGAGCCTTTTTTTTGTTATTTGGGGTAGAGTCTTGATCATATGCGATCCATCTGATTAACAAGCAGGATTCTTAATTTCCGTGACTGATTTAAACCATGTTTTAAGTGGTGTCTCCAAACATGAGTTAAAGTTCTTTTTGGTTCTATTAACAGTTGCTGCTTGCAGGGGGATACGGGTCTCAGCACGTTCACTTTCTTTCCATTTTGCTGTGTAAGGTGGATTGCACATTTCCACTAGTGTGTTTATTTGTGCTGCTCTGTAATAGTTTCTTAAGTTAGGGAGCGAGAGGCCTCCTTCATTTTTAGCCAGTTGTAAAGTGAAAATCTAATCCTCGGCTGTTTGCTTTGCCAAATAAATCTAGATGTTAATTCATCAGTTTCTTCAAACATAGTATTGGTAGGTTCTGCAGGTATTGTTTGGAATAAATATAGAAATTTTGGCAGCAGCATCATTTTTACAACTTGATGAGTCCCAAGTAGGACACCAGGCTCCATCTGGATATATCTGATTTTATCTGGCCAATAATGGATCATAATTAGCGGTCACAATATTTCTTCTGTCTTTTGGTATTTTCATCCCAGTTTATTTAAAAAATCTTTTAACAATGTTATTAGGTGCATATTTAAATGTCAGCACTTGTGATTTATGGGGATTTAGTTTGTAACCTGAGAATTTACCATGTTCTGTCACGGCTTTTTATCATTCTGGGAAGGATTCCTGAAGTTTGGCCATAAAAATTAAAATGTCATCCGAGTTGATGTTATCTCAACGCCGTTTATTTCAGTATTTCGCCGAATCCACTGTGCCAGTGGTTCAATAAATATGGCAAATAATAACGGGGACATTGAGCATCCTTGCCTACATGCTTGTTCGATCTTTATAACGCCTGAGAGTCCCCCATTAATCCCAACTGTACCAGTGGGTTTATTGTATACTTCTTGTATATATATAATTTATTGTATAATTATTGTTTCTCCAGGAGGGTGGGATCTGCCCCATTCAGTACCCGTTAAATGTTCTTAAAAGTAGAGGTGAAAGTTCTTCTAAACAGGTTTTACACCATTCAACACTAAATCCGTCCACACCTGGTGCTTTAAGTTTCAACCTTTTTACAGTTTTTTCTAGTTCCTGAGTGGATTTTTTCTTCTTAGTGTTTCATTTTGCTCCTTCGAAAACACTGGTAACAATAATTTATTTAATAATGCATTGGCTTGTTCTTGTCCTTATTGTTTTAGAGCATATAACTTTTGATAATACTGTTTAAAACATTCTTGCATTTCTTTAGGGTTTGAGTTATTTTGCCTCCTTTTATTTGTTGGGTGTCAAATTTTGTATAGAACTCTTTCCACCCGTTGTTTTATCAAAACCTGAGAAAACTGCAGATATAGCTCAGATGCCTCACCTGAAGTTGAATGGCTTTACACGCACACACAAGCACCACCTGATGGCAGTCTAAGTGTCCATGTTTACGTACAACAGATACACAAAAATAGTATTAGGTTGCAGACAACCAAGAATGTGATTATCTCAGGAGGTTAAAGTGTAGCCCCTCCCCCTACTTGCTGCATAACTCCACCCACTGCCTAATTTGAGAAATGACTGAAACTGCAGGGGTTGGGTTGGGAGGTGGGGGTGATCAGGGGGCGGAGAGTGGGCGGGTCGGGATGCACAGGCAGAAATGATTGACAGACAGCAGCTCAGCTCAATGGCAAGATACAAAGCCAGATTCAAAGCAGCTACGCCCAGGGATGAAGTGGGGGGAGAGAAGTACTTTTATCAAACTAATCTTTCAGCTCACCGTGTTTTCTAGTCGTTCTTCTAGTTTCTGTTTTTAAGCTTAATGTTCCCTGTTTTGGTTTGACTGGTTGTAAAGCGTGTAGTAAAACATTATCACCCAATTCTATGTTTCACCGTGTACCAACTCAGTACCTCCAGTTTTACCTATTTATGGAATACATCATTTACAGAGCTCCACCCGATGGTGGGCGGGTCAAACTGGCATCACAGGAGGGAAGAAACTGAATAAAATGTCCATTATTCAGTGAAAGTAGTGAAGTATTACATTTTATTTTAATTAAGTGTAACACAGAACCATTGAAATAGTTTGTAAATGAAAAGTGAACAGCAAACCACGGAAAGGTCAACATGATGACCTAAAGCCAAGTTTCCAAACACATGTTGTCTGTGATCAAAGAAATAAATTCCTGGCAGGTTCTTCGTGTTCAAGGCGTCAACTCTTCATGTAGGTGACCAACGGCCACATTAAGGTGTTTCTGAACCATGCAGGTTCTAAGCCAGGACTTTAACCTCCTCAGTTCTCCCTCCACCTGCCTCCTCTCCTCCATCTCCCCCAGCTTCTACTACTCTCCCTCCACCAGCCTCCTCTCCTCCATCTCCCCCAGCTTCTACTACTTTCCCTCCACCAGCCTCCTCTCCTCCATCTCCCCCAGCTTCTACTACTTTCCCTCCACCAGGAAGTGACACTTGTTACGTTTAAAGAAGTCTCTTATGTCCACTTTTCTTTAGACATCCTAGCTGTGCCTAATTACCAAACGCACACATGCACATGGACACCGATTCAAACGTTAATGTAAAAGAAACTTCTGACATTACAATCCTTCCAGCTGATGTGACCCAGGCACAGCAAACGCCCAACTTATAGCAGCATATTAACAAGGACTCCTGACCACAGACTAGCTTACCAGGGCCATGCAAGGTGAAGTGACAGCGGGGTCAGCCAATCACACAAGAAATGGCAGCGCCAATGGAGCAGCTTGTGGGCGGTCTAAACTAAGGAAAACAGGCTTCAGCTTGAGCGGCCGTTTTCCGCTTCGTCCTAGACAGTAAAAAGTGCAGGGGACATGTCCCCTGTGTCCCCCCCTAAAATTACGTCCATGGTCACATACACCAACAATACGTCATAAAATAATCATAAAAATAATTAGATTCTGCCTTAATTATCTCATTTTGGTCTTAAAGTTAGAAGATTCTTCTGTAAAACGATGGCGGTTAATTTGATCAGTTTCGAGCTCTACTGGATTCAGTTTTTCAGATAATAAATGGCATCTTTACAACATTACGAAGAATCCATTGGTACTTAATTTTCCTGATTGATCACTGGGAAAGGGCTAAAATACAAAGTTGTTTTTGCATGTAAGTGTGAAATGATTGTTGGTACTAATGCTGATGAGTTTCCAGTAGTAATATGTGTTGTCTTTACACAAAGTCAAACATGTTTCCTTCCCTCTGAGCAAACTGCAGCTGAGGGGCTGGAGCCCGTCCCGGCCGCTTCTGTCATCACGGTTAATGATTATTGATTTGTCTTCAGTGGATATCAATGCTCATAGCAACTCGTTTAATCAAGCTTTCAGGTTTCAGTGATTAAATTAAAATATAAATTACTATTAGAAATAATAATTTTTACTCATTTGTACTAAAAGTTTAAAATAAGACGTATTTCTTCTGTTTCCCGTCTGTGGAAGGAGTCCGGTGGCTAAACGAGATGCTGACGAGATAAACTGTCCAAAGTGTTTTTAGCCCTGCAGTCCCAGTTGTTCATGTTCTCAGTTGTTTCCAGTCTGTTATGTAGACATTGTTACAGAAGTTGAGGAGTTTCGGTGAAGGTTCAGATTTCATCATAGCATAGACGCACATCTGGTGACTTCATATTTCTTCTATCAGATCTCAGGATTGAATTTATAACAATTATTCCAGTATTAGAAGGATGCCACTGGGACTGAAGGAAAGGTAATTTACTGGTCTAAGTCATTTTTATAGATCCCAGTTTGTTCATGTCTTCCACCAGTCTTTGGTAAAACCTAAATCATTGTGCATTGAATGAATCAAACCAAATCCAGACAGCATTTGATTCTGATTTACTTAGAAACCCAGAAGACAGCAGAATTCCCAGAAACACAATCTGTCCATTAAACTCTGTCTCAGAATGAATCTTCATGTAAAATCGTTTCATTTTTTTCATATAATGTGATTTCAATCAGCAGATGGTTCATCTGCTACTTTTTAAATTGAAATAACAAATAACATCATGACAAAAGTCAGGAATTATTATAATTTTAATAAAACTTTTAAAATACAAAACAACATCTAGTAAATTAAAATTATGATCAAATTTAGCTAAACCACAAGTTATTTGTGAAAAAATGAAGAAAACAAATCAGAATTTTAAAGGTTGAAGACAAAATATTTAAGAAATGATTCTCCATTTGTTTCCTAAACCAACGTTATCATAATCCAGGTGGTGAGGGGGCGGAGCCTATTCAGCTGCCATCAGGGTACACCCCGGATGGGTCCAGTCCATCACAGGCGCAATCAGAACAACTACTCATCACAACAATGATTCATTAAACAAAAGAACAACTTTAAAAAAATCTGTTTAATAAAATAAAGCTGAAACTCTGATAATGTTAGAATTTCTGACTTACATACAACTTCAATTCTAAAAAAGATGGAGACCGTGAGTAAAATGTGATAAAACAGAATCCAGGGATTTCCAGGTCTTATCAGCTCATCTTTTATTCCCAGCTGAAGATAAACAACATCTCAGATGATGAAACGGAGACGAGTAACAAAAGACTGGAAAAGTACCTGGTACAAACCAGAAACACCTGGAGGAGCATTTGATAACTAACCAGGTCACTTGGCAACAGTATGGTATGGTATGATTGATGGGTATAAAAGGAGCATTTCAGAGAGGCAGAGTCTCTCAGATGGAAAGGTGGACAGAGGTTCACCAATCTGAGACAAACAGAATCACTATCAGCTCATATTTTTCATCAGATGGTAAAATGTCTGAGTTTCATCATCTGACATGTTTATCTTTTACTGGGTTTAAAATATGACCTGATGAAATTTGTAAATCTTTGAATTCTGGTTTTAATTACAGTTTACACAGAGACCCATTCTTTTTGGAACTGGGGTTGTTTTATGTGTTGTAGAATCTATAAACATCCCAATATCAGCAGAAAACATGGAACAGGTGCATTAGTCCACATATCCACACCGTCATGATCCGTGCATGTAAACGGAAACATGAAATGTGGAAGAAACATGTTGACCTTCTAATCCTGACCATGATGCTTAACTCCAAACGGAAGCCTTGGTGGGTGAAAATGTGAGTGCAGTAATGAAACCTGGAAGTGGAAACGTGGAAAACCAGGATGAGTCTCCAGCTCATGGATGACGTGGAGACACATAAACTTAACCTTAAGTTAACCTGCATCTGTGGAGGAGATGCAGTGACGTTTTATTGTAAGATTACTGTGGACCAACATGACCGTTTCAGATTCTGCCATGAGCCTGGTTTTCCTTAAATACACTCCCATGTTACATATATTTTCTTTATTTAATCTCCTCCGTGTAATGTAGGATGTATAAGTGTGGAATCTGGACATTTGGTTTTTTCATTCAGCCGTTTGTGAATTAATAATTTATTTTCATGTTGAATTCTTTTGTGCTTCTCAAAGAATAGTTTCACCATAAACCACTAACAGAAATATTATAGCAGCATGGTCCATATCAAACCTGTCTACTCTTTACTCACTAAACTTTTTAAAGTGACTGTAAATTTTTAAGAATTTCTATTTCAAATATGTCCCATTTTTCTTACATAAATACTAAAACAATATCAACAAAAACTGAAATTGCTGAAATAACTGCTGCATTGTTAGAAACAGTCAAATTCAGGATATGAGACGGGCTGAAAGTTATATCCCAGGACTCAGACTGTCTGTCTGTCCCAGGACAGATTTGATTTCACATCCCAATTTTCCTTCATGTGTCCCGAAGCTTACCAAAGGTGTCATGTAGTGTTATAGTCCAAGTTCCTCTGAAACACTAGCATAGTTCTGACACTGAATGCTTCGTTTCCATTGGATAAGAGCTGAAAATGGTCCTTTTTGTATCACATCCAGTCACAGACTCTCAGATAATCTGTATTTATTCTTAATTTAGTCTTTGAATAAATAAAATCCAGACTCTGTCCTCTTCGTCGCTCTGCTTCAAAGCCAGTCCACCGGCTTCTGTTCATCCAAACTCCAACATTCTCCTCCCACAGAAGAAGGAAAAGAAAAGACATGGACTCTCTGGTTGTCTTCTCTGTGATCATTTAGACAGAGCGATGTCTGACAGTCTTTTGGTGATGATGGTGGTCCTTTGTCGGTCTTTTCCACTGAGTCAGAAGGCACTTGATGTCATGGCAGAGGGCGGACTGTTCTTCTATCTCCCGCAGACAGAAGTCACAACATGGTTGAAAAATAGAATCTTTAAAAAATCTTCTTGAAAGAAAAAGACTGCTGCTTGTCCATCTGCAGTACAGTACAGTAGAGGTGGACATGGAGGATGAGTGGGTGGTGGTGGGGGGGTGGGGGGGGGGGGGGGTGGTTTGGGGGGGGGGGGGGGGGGGGGGGGGGGGGGGGGGGGGGGGTGGGGGGGGGGGGGGGGG
>JBAGKM010000025.1:26955833-26969377 GCA_037177155.1 Melanotaenia catherinae | reverse complement strand
TTCTGGCACCGGTTCTGGTCTCGGTTCTGGTCCTGGCTCTGGTTTTGGTTCTGGTCTCGGCTCTTTTCTCGGCTCTGGTCTCGGCTCTGGTCTTGGTTCTGGTCTTGATTCTGGTCTTGGCTCTTTCCTCGGCTCTGACATCGGTTCTGGCACCGGTTCTGGTCTCGGTTCTGGTCCTGGCTCTGGTTTTGGTTCTGGTCTCGGCTCTTTTCTCGGCTCTGACATCGGTTCTGGCACCGGTTCTGGTCTCGGCTCTGTCTTGGCTCTGGTCTTGGCTCTTTTCTCGGCTCTGACATCGGTTCTGGCACCGGTTCTGGTCTCGGCTCTGGTCTCGGTTCTGGTCTCGACTCTGGTCTCGGTTCTGGTCTCGGCTCTGGTCTCGGCTTTTTTCTCGGTTCTGATCTTGGCTCTGACATCGGTTCTGGTCTTGGCTCTGGTCTCTGCTCTTTTCTCTGCTCTGGTCTCGGCTCTGGTTTCGGTTCTGGTCTCGGCTCTGGTCTTGGCTCTGGTCTCGGCTCTTTTCTCGGTTTTGACCTTGGCTCTGGTCTCGGCTCTGGTCTTGGCTCTTTTCTTGGCTCTGACATCGGTTCTGGCACCGGTTCCGGTCCCGGCTCTTTTCTCGGCTCTGGTCTCGGCTCTTTTCTCGGCTCTGACATCGGCTCTGGTCTTGGTTCTGGTCTTGGTTCTGGTCTCGGCTCTTTTCTCGGCTCTGACATCGGTTCTGGCACCGGTTCTGGTCTCGGCTCTGACATCGGTTATGGCACCGGTTCTGGTCTCGGTTCTGGTCTCGGCTCTGGTCTCGGCTCTTTTCTCAGCTCTGACCTCGGTTCTGGTCTTGGTTCTGGTCTCGGTTCTGGTCTCGGCTCTGGTCTCGGCTCTTTTCTCAGCTCTGACATCGGTTCTGGCACCGGTTGTGGTCTTGGTTCTGGTCTCGGCTTTGGTCTCGGTTCTGGTCTCGGCTCTTTTCTCGGCTCTGGTCTCGGCTGTGGTCTTGGCTCATTTCTCGGCTCTGGTCTCGGCTCTTTTCTCGGTTCAGGTCTCGGCTCTGACATCGGTTCTGGCACCGGTTCTGGTCTTGGTTCTGGTCTCGGTTCTGGTCTCGGCTCTGGTCTCGGATCTTTTCTCGGCTGTGACATCGGTTCTGGCACCGGTTGTGGTCTTGGTTCTGGTCTCGGTTCTGGCACCGGTTCTGGTCTCGGCTTTGGTCTCGGTTCTGGTCTCGGCTCTTTTCTCGGCTCTGGTCTCGGCTCTGGTCTTGGCTCTTTTCTCGGCTCTGGTCACGGCTCTTTTCTCGGTTCAGGTCTCGGCTCTGACATCGGTTCTGGCACAGGTTCTGGTCTTGGTTCTGGTCTCGGCTCTGCTTTTGGTTCTCGTCTCGGCTCTGGTCTCGGTTCTGGTCTCTGCTCTTTTCTCAGTTCTGACCTTGGCTTTGGTCTCGGTTCTGGTCTTGGCTCTGGTCTCAGTTCTGGTCTCGGCTCTTTTCTCGGTTCTGACCTCGGCTCTGGTCTCAGTTCTGGTCTCGGCTCTGGTCTCGGTTCTTTTCTCGGCTCTGACCTCGGTTCTGGTCTTGGTTCTGGTCTCGGCTCTGACATCAGTTCTGGTCTTGGCTCTGGTCTCGGCTCTGGTTTCGGTTCTGGTCTCTGCTCTTTTCTCGGCTCTGATATCGGTTCTGGCACCGGTTCTAGTCTCGGTTCTGGTCCCGGCTCTGGTCTTGGTTCTGGTCTCGGCTCTTTTCTCGGCTCTGACATCGGTTCTGGCACCGGTTCTGGTCTCGGTTCTGGTCTCGGCTCTGCTCTCGGTTCTGGTCTCGACTCTGGTCTCGGTTCTGGTCTCGGCTCTGGTCTCGGCTCTGGTCTCGGCTCTTTTCTCGGTTCTGATCTCGGCTCTTTTCTCGGCTCTGGTCTCGGCTCTGGTTTCGGCTCTTTTCTCGGCTCTGGTCTCGGCTCTGGTCTCGGCTCTTTTCTCGGCTCTGGTCTCGGCTCTGGTCTCGGCTCTGGTCTCGGCTCTTTTCTCGGCTCTGGTCTCAGCTCTTTTCTCGGCTCTGGTCTTGGCTCTGGCCTAGGCTCCGGCCTATGCTCTTTTCTCGGTTCTGGTCTCGGCTCTTTTCTCGGCTCTGACATCGGTTCTGGCACCGGTTCTGGTCTCGGCTCTGGTTTCGCTTCTGGTCTCGGCTCTGGTCTCGGCTCTTTTCTCGGCTCTGATCTCGGCTCTGGTTTCGGCTCTGGTCTCGGCTCTGGTCTCGGCTCTGGTCTCTGCTCTTTTCTTGGCTCTGACCTCGGCTCTGACATCGGTTCTGGCACCGGTTGTGGTCTCGGCTGTTTTCTCAGTTCTGACCTTGGTTCTGGTCTTGGTTCTGGACTCGGCTCTGGTATCGGCTCTGGTCTCGGACCTCTTCTAGGAAAGTGTCCTGGTCTTCCAGTTTGTTTGTTTTTTGTTCTCAAATACAAAAAATATTTATTGATTGAATAAATGTCTTTTGTCTTTTGTCCCAACAAACGGACAAAAGACAGAAATGGACGAGTTAGCAAGGCCACACCCTCTGACATGTGACATCATCTTGAAGCTACACTCGTCCTCTGGGAGCATCAACAGGGCTAAATTTTGTAACGTGAGGAAAAAGAAGCAAATGTGTAACGTCCACTACAGTGGACAAATATGAACTGCTGGGTCTCAGGAGGCTAGAGCTGCCCAGTCTCGGTCTGACCCCTTCACTAAGCCCAGTTCACCTTGGGACACCCTACCAGGGTCTGATGTCCCAACTACACAGCCTTCAGGGTCATGGAGCGGCTGGAACTCCTCCCCAGTGATGTGTATAGATCTGGTGGAGGAGTTTATTAATGATTCTTAATTAAATTCAAGGATTCTTGCAGTTAATATAAACCTGTTTATAAAAGTGCGACATTCTCAGTGGGATGACGCCGTTAGCTTGGAATGCCATTTTTATATCAACAATCCACCTTCACGGACCGCTTTGCGTCTGGCTGTGCTAGTAAAGAACTCCTGCTCATGTTTATAGAAATAAGAAACTAACCTGTCTAAATAACTTTACACCGTGTCACTGTTTTCTCACCCAGCCAACATCAGTGCTGCTTATTTAAATTTTTATTTGAGGAACTATTTTTCTCAGTTTGGCTTTTTCTTACTTGGGAAGTTCCTGTTTGCTGGACTATCTCCATGATGTAAATGATAAGTGTTGTGAGGGCATAAAATGCATCTGCTGGTGTTCTGTCGCTTTAAGGGGGGTGTCATTTTCAACAAATTGCTCGCCCCCCCATGTCTTGCTGGGAAGAGATCAGTGTGCATGAGCAGTGAATAAAGGAGACAGAGCCAGGATTGTCCAGATATTTGCATGCTGGTCCCATCTCTTCGGCCCTTTCTCCAGTCAGGCTGCTGTTGGCTGACGACATCCAGAATCTGACAGCAGATGCTTCAGCAGAGTCGGGAACTCGACCCTGTAAATGAATGGGGATTACTTTATAACAGTGACACGTTTGCTTTGAAGCAAGAGTGAGAAGAATACAGGAACAGAAGCCAGTGTCTATAAATCTTCAGCTTTTGACTCAGGCTTGGCAGATTTCCTGACATCCCTCCAAACTTGGCTGTCTCCTGGCAACTGCTGTGGCTTGCTGACTGTGAAAAGGACCAAGTCTGCCTGTGGGACAAAAGAAACACTTGAAAGTTTCCAGCATTTCTGAGCGGAGCAGAAGGATCCTCGTCCGTAACGACAGCGGTGGACGAGGCTTCGCAGGGCCAGGAGAAAGCTCCACGCCCAGCATGTTGAATCTCAACTCTCCCAATGACAACAGGAGCTCTCTCCAGGACCCCGTGTCGTTGAACGTTGGTGGAGAAATTTATACCACCACCCTGGACACTCTGACCCGCTGCCGAGACTCCATGTTGGGCGCAATGTTCACCGGACAGATGGCGGTTCTCAGGGACAGCAGAGGACATGTCTTCATCGACAGAGACGGTAAAGTCTTCAGGTATGTCCTGAACTACCTGCGCTCCTGCTCCTTGGACCTGCCGGACGGATTTTCTGAACTTTCACTGCTGCGCAGAGAGGCAGATTTCTTCCAGATACGGCCTCTGTTAGAGGAGATTGATCGTTATGAGGCATCGGTGGCCCTCGGCCGGAGAGGAGGGCCACAAGGAGCCATGATCATTGTTAACCTGGACTCCAAGGTATGTGTAGAAGGTTTGAGTTAGCTCAGACGGTCCTGTGGGGGAAACATGTCTTAGGGCTGAGTTTGTAGACTTTATCTAAAACATTACTGGTTCAGGTGGAATTCTTATGGCTCTGTTATCAGATGTGTATTTAACCGTTGTGGGTTGTAATCTACTACCCTTTCAGGTGATTAGTGGACAAAAACGTTCTCTACCAGAAACTTCTGTAAAAAAAACAAAAACAAAACAAAAACTACAAATACTTTTTTTTCCCACTTTTCTCAAATTGTTTAATAAACTTTATTCCTCAATCAAAAGAACCCAATATTTTATTGTTCAACTGATGTTAATCCTTGAAATTGCAATTTTAAGTGCATGATATCACAGTTTTAGGGTTTTTGTGTCAGATAAGAAATTTACTCACCTTTTAGATATTTATTAATGTGGCATTTAAAGAGTTGATTGAAAGATTTGAACAAAAAGGTGGGAATATTAATGAGTGAGGTTTTTATAGCAGTTAATGGGAGAGGACTTTTTGTCCCCTAACAACCTGAAAGGGTGGTAAATTTGTCCTTTAAGGAAAAATAATATTTCAAAGTACTTCAAGAAAAACACTTTGTTAGAAAAAAAAATCATCTGATATCCCCAAACAGGATGCAACCAGGATGCTGACCAGGAGCTGAAAGGACAAAAACGCCCTGCTGACCTGCAGTGGTCTACCTCCACTCATTCCCAGTGACTTCACATTTACTGTCATTGAAGTTTAACAGTAGAGAAACCGTAAACAATCATTTATTATCAGGCTGCTCTGTGTCTGCAGCTGGATCAGTAACCAGTTCAGTCCCAGATTTCTCAGCAGCTCGTTTGGTTAGAAACTGAAACAGATTATTTTTGTCATATTGAACCAAGTTCACACCACAAGATGTTTATCACGCTTCATCCTCCTGTGTTCTGCAGGGTTGGAGTGTAATCACACTACTCTGCTCTACAGCAGGACGGAAACACTCGTTCATCTTTTACACCTTTTTATTCTACTTACCAGTTAGCTGTTTTCCTCACCTGGTTGAAGTCTTTATATGTTAGCTGCTGGAGACTATCAGACACGACTGTTCCAGTCACAGAGAAAACACATTCAGGAGTTTCACTTTTGAAGTCTTCAGACATGGGAATGAATGACAGAATGAATGAATGAATGACAGAATGAATGAATGAATGACAGAATGAATGACAGAATAAATGAATGAATGACAGAATGAATGAATGAATGACAGAATGAATGAATGAATGACAGAATGAATGAATGAATGAATGAATGACAGAATGATAGAATGAATGACAGAATGAATGAATGAATGACAGAATGAATGACAGAATGAATGAATGAATGACAGAATGAATGAATGAATGAATGACAGAATGAATGAATGAATGAATGAATGACAGAATGATAGAATGAATGACAGAATAAAGGAATGAATGACAGAATGAATGAATGAATGAATGACAGAATAAAGGAATGAATGAATGAATGAATAAATGATAGAATGAATGACAGAATGAATGAATAAATGAATGAATGAATGAATAAATGAATGACAGAATGAATGAATGAATGAATGAATGACAGAATGATAGAATGAATGACAGAATGAATGAATGAATACCAGAATGAATGAATGAATGAATAACAGAATGAATGAATGAATGAATGACAGAATGAATGAATGAATGAATGAATGACAGAATGAATGAATGAATGAATGAATGAATGAATGAATGAATGACTGGATGAATGACAGAATGAATGAATGACAGAATGAATGAATGAATGACAGAATGAATAACAGAATGAATGAATGAATGACAGAATGAATGAATGAATGACAGAATGAATGAATGAATGAATGACAGAATGAATGAATGAATGACAGAATGAATGAATGAATAACAGAATGAATGAATGAATGACAGAATGAATGACAGAATGAATGAATGAATAACAGAATGAATGAATGAATGAATGAATATTTCGAACATATTAGCATACTGAACATGGAATTATTACGTGTGAAAGCAGTAGGAAGAAGCATGAGCTTATTTAATCTGACCCTTTATTCCATTTTACATCAAGTCTGCTGGTATTCCAGTTCACTTCCTGGTTTAACGTGTTCACGTAAAACAAAAACCTAACCTGAGTGTAAACCCCAATAACTGTCAAAGCCCTTCCTCTTCCCGTTACTGTGTGAAAACCAGGTGTTTGTCCTGCTTCTTGAACTGGCTCATGCTTGGACATCGCTTGAACGCCCCTCAGACCTGTCACCTCCAACGTTGGCTGCAGTGTGAAAACTGGACTTTGGATCTTGTCTTGTGAACTTGCCTTTAGCTGATTTAGTGGCTTCCAGATGGAGTTTATATTTGTATATTCTGGGATTGAGTAGTGTTCGAGCTTTTTATCATAAGAGTGAAAAAATAAACCCTGAGAAGCAAACCTGGTTGTCATCTCGAGACACATTGAGTTTCCAAGGAGAAGTATTCCTGTTAGCAGCTCTAAAAAGCCACAAACTGTCAGACTGTTATTCTGTATACAGAATATATGCAGAGGTTGTGTTTATGCCCCCATCTGTAGAGTGACCCCCATCAGGTTCAGTTCTGTGTTTGTGTACACTGTGGACAGTGTGTCCTCAGCGTATTCTTCCCTCTCATTCTAGGTCAGAGTTCTTCATTATAACTTGCGGCACGGCCCAGAAAACTATGAGCTCTGCACATGCTCAGTTCGAGCCTTCACAGCTGACCTTTTCTGTACATGGGGGGCTTTCCTCGCTCTGCTGTGTGAGCGCTTCTCCTACCGGACATCCCAGGGTCTCACCAGCCCTCATCCATGCAACCAGAGGCAGAACTGGCTGAAACTTGAGTGGGTGCCGAGGCCCGATGAGCTTCCACAGGACCAGTATGACAAGCAGTACTACCGGGGACTAGCTGTCATCAACCCTGAGGTAAACCAGCCAGATGACATAATGAACAAGCTTCGGAGCCCCTATGACATCACAGACCTGCAGGCCTTTGTGGAGGAGCTGTTGAAGGTGTCTCTGGCTGAGGGATTCAAGGTCGACCTGGTCTCTCCTGATCCTGTAGAAATTCTTAACTGCACCTCCCTTCGACTTGTCAAGTTCTGACTTGTGGACCAAACTGATACAAGTTAACCAGCAACCCTCAGCTAACCCGGGTTTAAACTATCTAACCAAGTCTTTTAAGGGCTGAGTTGATAATAATGACCAGAAGGCTGTCAGCTCCTCCGTCACCTCCTTCATCAGCTTCTACATCAGCTCCTGGATTATGACTCTTTAGGATTATATTTACAGCATACAGGACATAAATGAATAAAATCAGTTTTCAGAAACATAAAGCCAACTAGACACACAAAAAATCAAATATAAACACACAACTTACTTTTACTAACTTTAGAAGAGATTATCTAAATCTCTCACCAACAAATTCTAACGTAACATGATTATCCTGCCAGTTTAACTGCAGACAGCTCTCACTGACAACAAGAAGGAGGATTTTATTTCCAGCCTGGCGACGGCCAGCAGACTGAGCTCCTCTACTGACCGCTGCCTTCATCTCTTTTCTTTTTGCTCGGCCTGCTTTTCTTCTTTTTCTCACAGACAGAAAACTTCTCATCTTCTTGAAAAACTCGCTCATTTGTCTGTTGACACAAGACACACCGCTACTTGCAGCCAGACCGAGGGTGGAGGTGGGGACCGTGCTCTGGACCACCGCCATCATTGCAGCTTCTCCGCATGGTCGCTGCTCTGTAGTGAGTCAGCGTTGGCCGGTGTTCTGTCAATTTAGCATACGCATTAATGCACATGCAGTTAAGGTTAAGGTTAAGTGCAGTCATCAGTTTGTACTACGCGTCTGCTGATCTGACGATGTAAACTGACAGAACACCGGCCTCGGGGACCCGAGCATCTGTCCCGCCTGCCTGCTGGCAAGCGCTGCCTCTGGTCATTGGTTGTCACGTCTGACAGCGGCCGCTCCGAGGGGATCTCTAACCACGCCACTGATCTAAAGACAGGATGTGTGCGCGGCTAAAGTGTGGAAGCAACGTTGCAGTGCAGGAGTAGTTCCAGCTTCAACCTTAGCTCCCCCATCAGATCCTCTATTGGCTCCCCCATCAAATATTACGTCGGCTCCCCCATCAAATCCTCAATCAGCTCCTCCTTCAGATCTTCCGTCGCTCTGACCTCCCTGGATGACTGGTGCCTGGCGGGGTCAGTGGCTGCCGATCTTGGCCCGCAGGGCCTGTGCCTCAAGACCACAGAGGGCTCTGGCTGGAACCTTCCTCTGCCGCCCTCCAGGTGGTCTTCGTGATGGGGGGGCTGGGGTTGGTGCTCCAGGATTGCTGCTGATGTCCCGGGTCTCTGGGCCGCCCTAGTCTGCCTCTAGCCTCCGTGGAGGCGTGGCCACATCTGCAGGATCACACTCTTCATCTCTGGTCCTCCTCCTTCCTCATCCTCTGCATGCTGACTCAGCACTGAGGTGTCCAGTGGGTTTATGCTTTGGTTCAGGTGTGTGTGTTTCTGGTTCTTTGGTTGTTGTTGTGATACATGTTGTTGTTGTCTTGGTTATTTTGTAGGAACTCCTGATGATTGTCTGCTTAGTTTACCTGTAAAAGCTGTAGGAAATTCTCTGTTTCTGTACAGGTGTAGCAGCTGCTTGTCTGCTGTTAGGCTGGAATGAAGCTCGTTGCTTCTGTCTGCTGGATCTTTGTCTCCTTTTTTTCTACTTTCCTTTTTACTTCTGTTCACTATTCTCCTTTTTTGTCTAAGTATTAATCTCATGTGTCGATCTCATTTCATTCAACCTTAAAAATACTGGTGCTGTGAAGTATTACAATAAAACATATTTAATAGAAAACACTTGCATGCAATATTTACTTATCATACATATATTTACAAATCATCATAAGCATATTTAAATCCATGATATCCTGATGGAGAGGACGACACGCTGGAATAGGGATGCTCCCCAAATGCCGCCTGGCCCAAAGAGTAAACTGTCTGTATCTAGTCAACCTAAAGAGACTGATAAAAAAATGTATTGTTAGATTGAGTATCACCACATGTATTCATACATATCAACTAAAAAAAATGATGTTATGCTGTCTCAAATGATCAAGTTCATCAACTAGTTTGCAGTTGTGCAACAAGCTAATACAAGGTTAAAAAACTTTATTCCATATAGAGCACTTACCAAAGCACAGTCGATTATATGATAAAATAAAAAGCTTTGACTGCAGGAAATAAACAACTTAAATATGTGTGTTTTAAAAGGACACTTATTGTACTTACTGCACTGGCTGGTATACATATAAGTAAGAGAGAAAAAGATAGAAAAACTTAAACCAGGGGGTTAATGTGTACATCAGCATCTTGAACATATCACACACAGACACAGTTTTAATAGCTTTTTGCTTTTTAGAGGGTTAATTTATAGAATAACAATCCCTGGATTTGGTTTTTGATGTCATTGTTAGCTAACACTAATGTTTAGCTAATAATTAGCTAGTTGCATACGCAGGGAGCAAAATAAACTTAAATATTTTGTCAGATAACTGCAAATGGAAGCATTGTCTGATATTTTATTTTACATTAAACCACCGACTATTACTAGCGTTAGCTTGCTGGACTAACAAGCAAGCTAACCGAGCGGAGACGTCCTTCAGTGACAACATGGCCACCTCCAACACATCTACCTCCCAGCACAGTAATCCAAATGTGAGAACATACATGATTCACCATGCAAGACATGCTCCTGGTCAGCCTTCTGTCAGCAGATAGACTCCACTATCAGCAGCCACACCTACACCAGGCTGTGCTGCTAACCATCCCCAAGACCAGCACCGGGTTCACATCTCCCTCTTCTTAAATGTATTACAGCTTGTCAGGTGTAGTGCAGCTTGCTGACTAGTTGGTAGGTAAAATGATGGAATTAAATTGGTCATATCTGTGGTTATTTTTAAAACACATTCTTGGCTGGATGTTTTTCATGTATATTTGAGCAATTTCACTTCCAAAAACTGGATGTTTCATTTGCACTTTAAGAACGCTGCCCAGTCATTTCAGCGCCTCATGGACTCTATTCTGCACGACCTGCCTTTACTTTTTGTGTACCTGGATGATATTTTGGTCTAATACTTCATACATGTCTAATACATGGACTGATCGTCAACCCAGCTAAGGGCCAGTTTGGATTGACCACCACTGACTTCCTGGGACATTGCATCACCAAGGACGGTGGTCTTGGATTTCCTGCGGCCTGTTACTGTGCAGTCCTTGAAGGAGTTTTAGTTAGTTTCCCAGACCCTGGCTCAGCTAGGGAAAGGGTACTAAAGGAAAGAGTACAACAGGACAGTATTACAGGACAGACTACTACAGGACAGAGTACTACCGGACAGAGCACTACAGGAAAGTACTACAGGACAGAGTATTACGGGACAGTAGTACAGGACAGAGCATTACAGGACAGAATACTACAAGACAGTACTACAAGACAGAGTACTGCAGGACAGTACTACAGGACAGTAGTACAGGACAGAGCATTACAGGACAGAATACTACAAGACAGTACCACAAGACAGAGTACTGCAGGACAGTACAACAGGATAGCAATAAAGAGTAGAGTCCCACAGGACAGAGTACCACAGGACAGAGTGCTACAGGACAGACTACTACAGGACAGAGTACTAAAGGACAGTACAAAAAGACAGTACAACAGGACAGAGTACTACAGGACAGTATTACAGGTCAGTACTGCAGGACAGTACTACAGGACAGAGCACTACGGGACAGTAGTACAGGACAGAGCAATACAGGACAGTCCTAAAGGGCAGAGTCCTACAGGACAGTACTACAAGACAGACTACTACATGACAGTACTGAAGGACAGAGCAATATAGGACAGTACTACAGGACAGAGTACTACAGGACAGTACTAAAGGACAGTACTGCAGGACAAAGAACTACAGGACAGTACAACAGGACAGAGTACAACAGGACAGTACTACAGGACAGAGTACTAAAGGCTAGAACTACAAGACAGACTACTGCAGGCTAATACTACAGGACAGAGCACTACCGTACAGTAGTACTACAGGAGAGTAGTACTACATGACAGTACTACAGGACAGAGTACTACGGGACAGTAGTATAGGACAGAGTGTTACAGGACAGAATACTACAAGACAGAGTACTACAGAACAGAGTGCTAGAAGACAGAGTACAATGGGACAGTAAAACATGACAGAGTACTACAGGACAGATTAGTACAGGACAGTACTACAGGAGAGAGTACTACAGGTCAGTACTACAGGACAGATTAGTACAGGACAGTACTACAGGAGAGAGTACTACAGGTCAGTACTACAGGACATGTGTTTGTTTAGTCTGCTTTGAGTAAACAACAACAGCTGGGTGATAACTCAGGACCTGTCCACACTGCGACAAGCCGAGAGAGGGAGCAAACCTACCGCTGGGTCGCACACGCGCGTTCTCTGCCTCCACCTTCGCAGCTCCTCCCCGACGCGTGCGCATCGTCCAATGAGACAGCAGCTCCACTGCGCTGTGGTTGTCTCTTTTTCAGCCGGACAGACGCACACACGGACACACAGAGAGACACGCACTCTCCGCCGGTAGTCCACGGGAACCCACGGCGCGTGCTGCTCTGTGACGAAGACAGCCATGGCTGATGGAGGAGAGGGCGAGGATGAGATCCAGTTCCTGCGGACTGTAAGTCATGCTCCTTTCCTCCTCATGTTTGCTGGATGTTTACTGCGGATTTGCGTGTGTGTGCGCGCGCGTTGTGGGCAGAGTTTACCGCATTAGAATGACAGCTCCTCCACAAGCCGGTGTTCTGGGGGTCCGCAGCCCAGCTGACAGAGGGGTGGAGTGTAGGAGAGGGGTGGAAATGTGCTGACCAGAGAGGCTGGAGGAGGAGGATGATGAGGAAAAGGTGTTGCAGTGAGTGTGTGATGAAGAGGAGTTTTAACGGAAGTCAAACTACGTGTCCTGGCTCGCGCTTTGTGCGTGGTGGATGCGGGGTGCAGTGCGGTACTGAAGCTGTTCTGCTCCGTCGGGGTTTAGCCTCTGACTTGAAACCAGCTCCGGGTTCTGGTTCAGGTGAAGTCAGCTGCTGGGCTGCACGAGAGGAGCTGTTGTTTTACAAAATGTCACGCGTGAATGGTCACGTGAACTCACTGCACCTGTGTGTTTTCTGCTTTCCTTTTAATGGGAAGCGCTGCGCACATACACTACAGATTACGTAAAATGATGATGAAGGGGAGGAAGACGGGCTGGAGGTCTGATTTCAGATGATCTCTGAGCTGCTCAGGTCCTCAGGTTTTTGGGATGTCCAGTAGCATCATCTGGAAAGCAGAGGGAGGAAATCTCCGGAAGAAGGTGGAACAGTTTGGGTTGTATGTGCTGAATCACAGCAGCTCCGCTGCACCACGATGAGCCTGCAGACCAAAGCTTACACAGAATCCCACTTGGATAGCGACAGACTACTGGAAACACTGGCAGGTGGTGTTAAAGGCTGCTGTTGTGGTTACAGGTCAATGCTCCACCATCATAACAAGCCCAGTCCACTAAGACCCCACCCACAACTCACAGTGTTCCAGTAGCAGGCAGTCAGGGCCGGTCTATGTGCTGAGCAGCCTGCTGTCAACAGCATGAAGGGGAGCTACCTAAAATCTAACTAGTAACCTTTATTAACACAATCTGCTACTCGCTGCCTCAAAAAAACCAAGTTTAACTTGAGTTTAATGAGCAGCAACGATGTGCGTTAGTAGAAGTTAAACTAAGCTGATAAATCTGAGTTTGCTGCGTGGGGTCGTGGAACAAACTTGATGAATTCCACATAAATTAGAAGAGAATTCATGAATCTTGTTTTTATTTCCACCTACATGATGATTCCAGTTTCCTGAAAGTCCGTGATGGTGTGTAAATAGTTGCTGGGATGAACTGATGACCCTGAACGCAGCAGGAAGTTGGTGTGGACGTGGGATGAACTGATGTCCCTGAACGCAGCAGGAAGTTGATGTTGACGTGGGATGAACTGATGTCCCTGAACGCAGCAGGAAGTTGGTGTGGACGTGGGATGAACTGATGTCCCTGAACGCAGCAGGAAGTTGGTGTTGACGTGGGATGAACTGATGTCCCTGAACGCAGCAGGAAGTTGGTGTTGACGTGGGATGAACTGATGTCCCTGAACGCAGCAGGAAGTTGGTGTTGACGTGGGATGAACTGATGTCCCTGAACGCAGCAGGAAGTTGGTGTTGACGTGGGATGAACTGATGTCCCTGAACGCAGCAGGAAGTT